>BLSH010072018.1:1228320-1249805 GCA_018402905.1 Glandirana rugosa | reverse complement strand
TAATAACCACCGAAAAGGGACAAGCGAGAACGGCAACTTGACCGACACCCGTATGAACAAATTATGGCCAACACCACCGGCACAACCACAAAGACTGCCACGAAATGGGCCTTGTGGTCCAGATGGAAAAAATTATATCTCTGAACCCCTCCCTTAACCTACACAGGTAACATAACATCTCTGACGCTCAGGTTTATACGTGGCTGTGAATACTCCTGGTGACAGCACGCCCATATCCATAAATTCCCTATCCATGCCCCCTCCCGGTCACAGTTAGCACCCATAGGGGTGACCGGAAGGTCAGGAGGCATCTAGTCCCCCTCCAACCAAATAATCAGCATCATTTAAAGCTAACACAAGTGCTGTCCCAGAGTACCACAGAACACCCCACAGCCAGTTCAACGGCAAGAGCGAACAGGGAAAAGCCACCAATAATAGGGCATTAACTGAAATTCTCGTATATTTACCTTAATATCAATAGGTGTATCAACACCTAACCTCACAAGTATGTACTTCCAAGGGTGTAACATGGATCTTCATTGTTCTCCTTTCTTTGTATTCCTTTTTCCTTTTCCTTATGGTGTATTGTCGAAATATTCAATAAAAATATATTGATTTAAAAAGGCATATTCTTGTACCTGGCGGGGCCTAGTAAGTCTGTGTAAGATTAAAGCAGGAGATGCTTATTGGCCAGTGATGGAAAAATGTTTCAATGTTGCTAGAGCTGATGCTGATAACACCTATGACTCAGGGTGTGAATTTGTGACCCAGTTGCAGCAGTGGGCGCAAGATCGCCTAGCAGACCAAGCAACCAACATACAGTGCATTACTCAAGACAAGACTGAGTCAGTTGAGAAATTTCACACTAGAATATCACAGGTATCTACAGATTTAGGATTCAGCATGCAGAATAAGGCACACACCCAAAATGTTGTCCTCCGCATTTGTTTCAGGCCTTAGGGAACCAATCCGAAAAGGCCTGCTTCTATCTCGCCCAGAGTATAGAGTGCTACCCCTTGATATTCTACTGTTGGTAGCAAAGGGCATAGAATCTCCACAGGGAAGTAAAAAGATTACCCCTCTCATGATGGCCTCTGACACGCCATACCTGCCACAAAATCCATGCGTCTGTTACAACTGCAGTAGGCCCGGCCACTACCGAAGCCCTCGGAGGTCCGCCTACAAACAGTTTGGCCGCGGGAACAACCCTCAAGGAGGTGCTCAACACCATGGATGAAACAACCAGGAGAACCCATCCGGCCCTGTGCCCAACACTTGGCCTCCTCCACCTCCTCCCGATCAAATTGATCTCCATTGCTAGGATTTCGGCAAGCCTGTGTCATACACGCCAACTATGACTGCATCATCTAAAGACGCTGGAGGACCCCTTGCAAAAATAACCCTTCCCATCCCATCAAGGGCCGTCCCACTACTTTCCTTTGTGACACAGGCACTGCCAGAAGTGTGATCAGAGCTGAAGAACTACCTGATATCTCTTTCCTGTCGTATATTGACATAACCTGCGTGGGAGTGGACAGAACGCCCAGAAAAAGCCCTTTGACCCGCCCCCTACAAGTTGGCAATTTCCCCGACCTACTAGCAAGATTTGTTGTCTCCTCTACATGCCCTCTAAATTTATTAGGGGCAGATGTCTTGTCTAGGCTGCAAGCTTCTATTTCCTTTCAACCCAACGGTGGTATCAAAGTGACCTCACCACTGACCACTGAGGAAGCCTCAGCACTGTGTTCCATTCCGCTCCTGCTTTCCTTGGATGTGGAGGACGAGACTGGAATCCCACAGGAAGTTCTAGACCGAATACCCTCATGTTTGTGGTCTACAGGGCCGGAGGACATTGGTCACCTGAAAGTCCCGCCTATTATTGTGAAAATGAAGCCAGGATCCCCTTATCCAAGGAAGCCCCAGTACCCCCTTAAGCCCTCCCAATCAGCTGCAATTGCCCTCCAAATAGAGGCCCTCTTGCGAAATGGGGCTCTCATATATTGCACAAGCCCTTGCAATACACCTCTCTTTCCGGTAAAGAATAGACCCTGAAGGGAGAACCTGTAAAATATCGATTGGTACAAGACCTCCGACCAGTAAATGAAGCCACTATACTAGAAACACCCATTGTACCTAATCCGCACACTTTACAGGCTGGAATACCGCCCACAGCAAAATACTTCACAGTGGTGGACCTGGCGAATGCTTTCTTTAGCATCCCCCTTGACCCCTGTTGTCAATTCCTTTTTGCCTTCACCCACGAAGGCAGAGGTTACACCTGGACCGTAATGTCCCAAGGAGCCCAAAACTCCCCATCCCAATTTGCTAAAGCAATGACATTTATCCTGGACACATGGATCAAGCTCCATCCAGAGGTTGTGCTCCTCCAGTACGTGGATGATCTCTTACTCTGTGCGGACACCCAGGAAGAGGCATCAACTCGCTCCGAAAGCCTCCTTTGCTACTTGGGCGAACAAGGCTGCAAGGCCTCAAAACAGAAGGTCCAGGAGGGGGCGTGGCTTAGCAATGGCTGAGTGAAGAAGTGTCTCTGGAGCTCTGCCGGACCTAGACCTGGGACAAACCGTTTAGCCTTGGTCCTGAAGCCTTTAAACGTATGCCGGGTGATCGCAGGAACCCACACACCCCGGGGGAACACAGAGGACCGGAGATCAATCAGTATTTACTTAGGAATCACGGTCCTCCCCCCCTGAGCTTTCAGGCAAGATGGCGCCTCCACGTGTGCAGCAGCATGGGACGGCAACCCCTTCTAGCAAGAAAGGAGTACAGCAAGAAGGAAGGGCCCGATCTGATGGAGAGGAATGCCCTGGCAGTCACCATCGCCTATCCGTTCTCCAGAGTGGCCGAGAGAAGACTCGCAAGCAGCTCCGTCCTCCGATCCTCCGAGAACTAACTTTTCGGGAATGATCTTTTCGGGAACGAACCTTTCGGGAACGAATCTTTCGGGGACGAATCTTTGGGGAGCGATCCCGCAGGGAACGGTCGTTGACGGGACCCTCAGGGAAATCATTGCCTCCCTGCCTACCAGAAATGATCTTCAGGCTATGGCCACCTCTATAGTGAGCGCCCTCACAAACGAGCTCCATGATATCAGAGGCCAGGTGGAGGCGGTGGAGGAGCGGATGGGTGACCTGGAGGAGTCGGCTAATGCCACGGAGACAAGGCTCTCTGCATTTGAGACTGACCAGCAGGCGTTCCGCCATCACCTCATCGATCTCCAGTTACGCATCGACGATGGCGAAAACCGCAGCCGACAGAACAATCTTCGCCTCCGGGGCATACCTGAAGCCACTCGGGGCCCTGACCTCAAAGCCACGGTGACAGCTATACTAAACAGATACCTTGACAAGCCTCCTACCGCAAACCTAGACCTGGACAGAGTCCATCGGATCCCGGGTCCTCGTGCCCCCGCTGGGGGATCGGTTTCTCAAGACCTGCCTCGTGATGTCCTGTGGCGGGTCCATTTCTTTGGGATCAAAGAGGACATAATTCGGCAGACTTGGGCTAAGGGCCCCCTGGACTTTGATGGCGCAAGCATCCGCATCTACCCAGATGTTTCAAGACAGACAAGGGGGATGCGTGCTCTGTTACGTCCACTCCTGGATCTCCTGAGAGAAATGGAGATAACGTACAGATGGGGCCATCCCTTTCACCTGGTTGTGAAGAAGGGGGGAGAGGAGTTCTACCTGCGGGCTCCGGATCAGCTTCCGGACCTTTTCTCCTATCTTGAACGTCCTGCTGTGGAGATCCCACACTGGCACGAATATCTGCTCTCCCAAGGGGTGGGGTTCCTCCCGCCTCCACGTCCTCAGCGACAGCGGAGACCCCGCTCCAGGGCGCGGAGTGGGGAGCCGTCCCGTCGGCGGCCCACAGCATTGGAGGACTAAGTACTGGGAGCATTGCGGGCCCGGGTAAGACATCGGGACATCAGGAAGCTTTTCTTGTTACCATATGCCAGTTGCCTGGCGAGAGTGCAGTTTGATTGTGTACTCCCAGGCTGCCCTGGCTGTTAGTCTCTCTGTCCCGGGCTGCGGACACTGCCCCCTGTGGTTCTGGATAGATCCTACCTTCAGACACCATCCCTTTGTCCCATGCTGGCCGGGAAGGACTGGTCGGCGCCACTCCGGCCGTTTTGTTCTAACTGATGACAAGCGGAATCCCTATTTTCTTCTATGCTCCCTTTCACTCCCGGATTGTTCAGGAGCTGTCTTAATCGTGAGGATCGGACTGAAGTACTTTGTGTCTTCTTCATATTGCCCTTTCCCCCTTCCCCCCCTTTACGTTTGGACTGGGGCCGAGGTCATGGCCGTCCCTCGAGGTCTAAGATGCCATGCGGTTCCTGGTTTTCGCCCCCCCCTTCCCTCGGTCCCCCTCCGTGCATGTAGTAGAGACCACCGCTGACTGACTGGTTCTGGTGGTCCTGAGCTGACCCTGTCCATGAAGCTGGTAGTGCCCCAGACGTTGCCCCTACTCCCCCTGGCATCACCGTTTTTTTTTTTTTCTTTGGGCTGTTAAATTTTCATGTATTCTGGGATGCCCAGGTTATTCATAATGTTAAATGTAATGACGTATGTTGATTGTTTCTAATCTTTTTCCTTTCACAGGAGGGCACTCGGCCTGGGGTTGGATGCCCCGGCGCGGGCCGGGCCCCCCGCTGCCGCTCGTGCCACCGGTCACCCCTTGGCTGCCGCACCGCCTTGGCGGCGGGGGGGCTGTGGGGGGCGGTGGTGGGGGTCCGGCGGCTGCCCAGGGGCCCGCTTGGTGCCTTGGCTCTGGGGAATGGGTCCTTAAACGGGGCCGCAGCTTGTATGGGGGAGGGGCTGGTTGGGGTTTAGATGGGGCAGGTCATTTCAATGGTATTGTACTGTTATGGTGGAGGTTGGCATGGGTTGGGGGGGCAGGGGGGGTTACGTTACTCTGCTCCGATTATTCGGTTAAAGTTTACTGTGTTATGAAATGTATACTGTACCTGAGTGTTCTAGGTCTATTGTTTAGCTTCCCTGGCGGGGTGTGGTCGGTCCTGGAATTACGCTGCCGACCCCGCTCACATTCTGACCCGGTAGTTTTTCTGTAGTTGCGGGAATCCTGTTCAGGCTTCTCTCTTAATGTGACGCATGTCTGACTGGTCCTCTGAGTCCGGCATCTCCGTTCTTCCTGATACAGTTATTTACTTGACAACTGTCTGGGTTGTTCTGGACAGATCCCTACACCCACCCCCTCAGTAGGTCCTGATCCGGGATACTCGCCCTTGGGCGAGACCGGAACGCATAGGCTTGTAGCCTTGATAGTAATTTAGTTTATACTCTAAATTCCTTTCTCCCCTCCCTCTTTCCTTCCCCCTCCCCGTTTTTTTTTCATTTTTTTAATTTTTTTTCTTTTCTCTTTCTCTTCCCCATTCCTTCTCCCTTTCTTATTCTTCTCCTTCTTTGAAGGTGTCACTCACCGGTGGACCTTTCCGAGGCTCCACTCACTCATTACCGGCTAGCCTGCAGTAGGCTACGGCCTGCCATATGGGTCTCCTCAAAATTACATCCCTCAATATAAGGGGTCTCAATACGCTGGAGAGGCGATCACAGCTCCTTTCCTTCCTGAAGAGAGAGGGATCGCAGATAGCCTTTCTACAAGAGACGCACTTTAAAGGAGACCATATCCCGAAGCTCACAAACAAAGCCTTCCCCGTGGCATTCCATAGTGTCTCCCCAGTCTCCAAGTCCAAAGGGGTTAGCATACTTTTTGCCAGATCCGTCCCCTCGTCTTGGAGGCGCAACGGATAGATCCACAAGGCCGTTTTCTTCTCCTTCGGGGTCTACTATCAGGTGTGTGGGTCACCCTGGCTAAACTATACCTGCCCAATAAAGACCACGCACTATTTCTGCGTAGGCTTCTTCCTGAGCTCCTGGACTTCTCGGAGGGTTTGCTGGTGTTGGGTGGCGATCTGAACTTTGCCATGGAGCCCCTCCTAGACCTCTCGAGGGGTGCCTCACACCTCCCCTATACCGCACTCCGCAAAATTAAAGCAGAGCCACAACTGCTTCACTTGGTGGATCCTTGGAGGATTCAGCACCCCTGTGACCGAGACTACACCTTTTTTTCACAGGTGCACCATACCTACTCCATGCTGGACTACCTTCTGATCCCGCACCAGCATCTTGACAAGGTAGTAGACACATCCATTGGCACAGTGTCCCTCTCAGACCATGCGCCCATTCATGCTATACTTAAGCTCGATCACCTGGCCTGACCTCTACCGAACTGGCGGTTGAATGAGACCCTTTGTTTTGTCCACTTTGCGGGATTATTTCGCTACAAACACTGTCTCGGTCACCAACCCCCTCGTGCTCTGGAAGGCTCATAAAACAGTGGTGCGGGGAGCCCTGATTAGATGGGGGGCACACCGCAAGAGAGAGCGCATACAACAGATGGAGGATCTATTCATGAGATTGCGGGTCCTTGAGCGTACCCACAAGAAATCCCTGGCCCATTCTGCCTTCCGGGACCTTCAGAAGGTTCGGGAGGAGCTTCGTGAGCTTCTCTTCTTTAAAACAAAACAGAAACTGGCCTGGGTCAAACGAGGCTTCTACGAATTTTCCAACAAACCAGGTGCTCTCTTGGCACGGGCGCTCAGAGGGCCGCACCCGGGGACCTACATCCCTTGCGTACAAACTGGGTTGGGTAAGAAACTGTCGCTGTCCTCTGACATAGCAGGGGAATTCCGCTCTTTTTTTGAAAAACTATACAACCTGGTGGATGCCGCGTCTGCGGTTCCGCCCGAGGCGGAAAACCTGGACCTGGTCTCCTCGGGGATGCCTACCCTAGATCCCAATATCCAGGAGGAACTTGAGCAACCAATTTCTGTCGAGGAGCTTGGCACGGCTTTGGCGGATACGAAGCCCAGGAAGGCCCCTGGCCCGGATGGGCTGACCCCTGCCTACTATAAGACCTTTTTTGAGTCCTTGTCTGGCCCCTTAGTGGAAGCGCTTAACACTATCCCACACGGGCAATCTTTCCCTGCGGACTCCCTGAGAGCCTACATATCCCTGATCCCTAAGGAGGGAAAGGATCCTCAACAATGTGGCAGTTACCGCCCCATTGCCCTCCTGAACACAGACCTGAAGCTGTTCGCGAGGGTTCTGGCAAACAGGCTGTTGCCTCACATACCGGGATTGATCCACCGTGACCAGACAGGATGTGTCCCTCAACGAGAGGCGAGTGACAATACCACCCGGGTACTAAACCTGATACACGTGGCCAGATCGGAGCGGAGACCCTCGCTCTTACTCTCCACCAACGCGGAGAAGGCCTTCGACCGGGTCAACTGGTCTTTTCTTAGAGCCACGTTGGAACATGTGGGCCTTCCCGCGTCGATGCTTGGATGGATCATGTCCCTCTACTCTGACCCCTCGGCAGCGATTAGGATCAACGAGACCAAATCTGACTTTTTCGGCATTCGCAATGGAACCCGGCAGGGCTGCCCATTGTCTCCCCTTATTTTTATTTTGACGCTCGAACCCTTTCTCTGTACTTTGAGGTCGGACCGGGAGATGAAGGGCTTTCGGAAGGGCTCTGGCTCACATAAGGTTGCTGAGGGAGTATGGTTCATTGTCGTATTTTCAGATCAACATGGCCAAGTCCTCGGTCCTTAATATCACTGCTGACCAGGCTGTGGTGGACCGCCTGAGAGCAGCCTACCCTCTGCGTTGGGCTAATTCCTCTATACGCTATTTAGGGGTAGACATTACCAGTGACATAAAGGCCCTATACTCTGCAAACTTTGTACCTCTACTGGCCCGAGTAAAGACGGATTTACTCCGCTGGCATTCACTGGCGCTGACATGGTTTGGCAGATGTAGCGCCCTGAAGATGACTGTCCTCCCTAGAATGTTGTACATCATGCAGGCGTTACCCATCCGGCTCCTGTCCAGTTTCTTCGAGAGGGTTGAAGTCCTATTCCGTAAATTTGTATGGTCCCACCGCCAGCCCAGGATCCGGCTTACCATTCTTCACCTGCCCAAAGCTCGGGGAGGTGTGGGCCTCCCAGACATGAGGGTGTATTACAGGGCAACTCACTTGGTTAGGCTGGTGAACTGGTTCTGCCATGCCAAGCACTGGGTTGCCATGGAGCTGGAGTACTCAGCAGGCATGGCGAAAAGCTGGCCGTGGATCTGCTCCTCCCTTCCCCGTGGAATAGCGGACCACCCAACTCTTGGGGGCACCCTGGCTGTTGCCAGGGAGGCCTTCAGGCACACCTCAGTCTCCCCATACCCATCGCCTATGATCCCGGTCTTGGACAACCCAGATTTTGAACCGGGCCTTCACAATCCGGATTTCCAGTGGCTGAGGGCAGTAAACCGTACTTATGTCTCGGACTTCCTCAAAACTGATGGTTCCCTTTCTGATGTTGCGAGTGCAGTGGTGGTCAGTCCTCCCTTGGACTTTCTCAGTGGTCTCCAGCTCCGGGCCTTCTTGCGGAGGTCCCAGAGGACCCCGGGAGGCTCCAGACAGTTGACTACACTGGAGGCGATATGCCACTTTGGGGAGCCTGTTCGCCACGGCCTCTCCTTACTATATACCTTGTTGACTCAGCCCCGAGCCGATTTTCAGCCACCGTTCCTTCTTCAATGGGAAGAGGATCTGGGTGTTCAGTTGACTGCTGCAGAGAGAGAGAAAATACTGCACTTTGCCCATAAATCCTCCATAGCTACCAGGATTCAAGAATCCTGTTATAAAATTCTTACAAGATGGTACAGAGTGCCAACGGTTCTGCATTGGTTCTTCCCTCGGACTTCAGAGCGGTGCTCGAAATGTGGAAGGGGGAAGGCACAATGCTCCACATCTTTTGGGACTATCCAAAACTGCATCCCTTTTGAAAGGGGGTGACCCGCACCATAAAAAACCTGACTGGCGTTGATGTGGAAGACAAGCCACTGGCGTGTTTATTACACTTGACAGACCGTCCTATCAAGAAGTACAAAACTTCCTTAACAATGCAGCTGCTGAATGCGGCTAAGGCATGTATCCCTCTCTGTTGGAAGTCGGAGCTCCCTCCCTCTCTGGCACTTTGGTTCTCGAAGGTTAATGACCTGAGAAATATGGAAGACCTGACTGCCACCCTGAACGACAGGGGGGAGGCCTTTCGGGAGACCTGGCGGCCTTGGAAGTACTTTGTCTATACAGATGCCTATCTGGCGGAATGCCACGCTGAGCCACTGGATCGGCGTGACACCGAGGGGTACTAGGTGGGCGACACACAATTCCCACTATATCCTTTTTACTTTTTGTCTATCTATCTGCTATATTATACTTCCACTCTGTTCTGTAGTTTCATAATTCAAAAAGTTGAGTTTCCTGGTGATAACCTGGCCTTATTTCACCCTCCCGCTCCGTGGCGGCTGGTCCTGGAGGTGGGTGGGGTCCTGGCTGCGATGGGGGGGGGGTAACTGGCGGTCTTCCTCCGGGTCCCTCGGCCGCTGGGGCAAGGTGTCTCTGCCTCCCCCTGGACATTAATCAACCCTGGGGTCATTTCATAATAAGGTTTTTGGTTTCTTTTTTCGGTTCAGAAAGGTTGATGGGGCGGTCGGAGTGAGAGGACCAGTTGGACGTGCAGTTTTCAGCTAGGCACCTGGGTGCTCAATGCTGTTCGCCTTTGCGGCGGGCTACGGTTACAGACCATGGAGTGCACTTACATGTTGTTCTAGGTTTTTCAAGATCTAAGAATAAGAATACTGTACCCTCTATTACTATGTATAATGTTGCTCTATTCTGATATACACCTTGTCTCCATGATTCTGTATTTGATGATGACTTTCCAGTTGCATGTATCCTTCAAATTTTTTCTGTGGAAAATAAAGGAATTAAAAAAAAAAAAAAAACAGAAGGTCCAGTGGTGCAAAGAGACAGTGGTTTTCCTTGGTCACTGCATCTCACAAGGCACGCAACATCTTACTCAAGAACGGGTTGCCGCAATCAAGGCCATTCCAGTGCCAGTGTGTCAGAGATCCCTCCATGCTTTTTTGGGACTAAATTCCTACTGCCGTTCCTGGATTCCAGAGGCATCCCTACTGATGCGACCCCTGTATGATGCCCTGAAGACCGACCCTTTTGTGCTATCCTCAGAGGCCCTCACCAACTTTGAACTAATGAAAGAAAATTCTATCTACAGCCCCCGCCCTCGGCCTCCCAGAATATGAGAAGCCCTTCAAACTGTTTGTCTCAGAGAGAGAAGGACATGCCACAGGAGTGTTGGCTCAGACCCATGGCAACAGGGTCAGGCCCATTGGCTATTATTCCTGCCAACTGGATCCAGTGGCTAGGGGGGGACCCTCCTGCCTCAGAGCCATCTTCGCAGCCCAGGCTCTCCTGGACAAGACCGCTGACATTGTGTTGGGTCACCATCTTATCCTCCTGGCCCCTCATGACATAGCGGCCATACTGAATCAAGTACAACCGAAACATCTGTCGACAGCAAGACATCTAAGACTTCAATGTGCTCTACTCCTCCCGGATAACATCACCCTTCTCAGGTGCAACACTCTCAATCTGTCCACTCTGCTCCCACTTCTAGAGGGGGGAGACGATCCTCCTGATATTCCCCATGACTGCTTTGAAATGATGAAAATGGAAACTACACATCTACCAACTGTAAGTGAGGTGCCTCTGGAGAATCCTGACCTAATTGTCTATGTTGAAGGATCAAGGTATGCAGATCAAGCAGGAAGATACCACACCGGATAGGCTGTTACCACCGAGGATACAATCCTTCATGCTTCGGCCTTACCTCCCTCAAAGTCTGCACAAGAAGCAGAGCTCCAAGCCCTGACTGTGGCATGCCAATTAACAGAAGGAAAGAGAGTCAATATCTAGACAGATTCAAGATATGCCATTGGTGTTGCCTGCGACTATAGGGTCCTTTCGAGAACCAGAGGGTTTCTAACAGCGACAGGTACACCTGTGAAGCATGGTGCAGCAATCAAGGACTTAATGGAAGCTCTACTCCTTACTGCCCAAGTGGCTCTACTTAAAGTAAAAGCACATGGTAGACTGAACTCTCCAGAAGCGTGAGGCAACCATCTGGCAGACACTGCTGTAAAACAGGCCGCATATGAAGCACGAGAAGTTGTTAACAGAGTGTACATGCCTACTCCGGATGGAACAACATCAGCACCACAAGACATACAGGAAACTGAAGCTGTGCAAACCACCATGGTCCTGCAAAGTCCATCTGTAGACTGGACACTCCTTAAAGAACAACAGGAAGCAGCAAGCAAAGAAGAAAAGGAGACGTGGATAAAGAAAGGAGCCACGTTAAAGGATGGACTCATGGAAGTAAACAAGAGCCCATGGTGCCTCCCATCTGTCAAAAACTTTGATGAATGCCCTAATCAACAAATACTATCTGGCCCCAGGAATCACCCCACTCACCAACAACTTTTGCAAATCATGTACTATCTGTGAAAAATGCAACCCTGGAAGCCCGGAGAAAGTGCCCAGAAAACACCTAGCAAAGGCTCAGTATCCTTTCCAGAGAATACAGATTGACCACATCCAGATGCCAAAGAGTGGGCGATACGAGTAAGCTTTGGTGATCATAGATATGTACTCCTCTTGGCCGGAAGCTTTCCCTGTCCCCAATATGACGGTGAAGACCACAGCTAAAAAGCTTCTAACAGAAGTAATGTGCAGATATGGCGTCCCAGAGGTTATAGAGAGTGATCAAGGGCCGGCTTTTACGGCCTCAGTAACCAAAGAAATATGGACAACTTTAGGGGTCACGCTAACCTTCCACACCCCATACCATCCTCAAGTCTAGGATGTTAAAAATGTCCCAGGAAACAGGGATCAGTTGGCCAGACAGTTTACCCATTGCTTTGTTTAGTGTCAGATACACCCCCAGAGGAAACCATGGTTTATCACCTTATGAGATACTGTTTGGGTCAGCCCCCAGACTAGGGTGTAATTATCCGCAACAATTACAACTTCAGTCTGATGTACTGACTGATTATGTGATTGCCTTATCTCGAGAATTAACCTGTATCCATGTGAAAGTGTTTTCTTCCATTCCAGATCCTGAACTAGATACAGGAACACACAAGCTGGTTCCCGGTGACTGGGTCTATATAAAGAATTTTGTACGAAAACACTCCCTTGGACCCAGATATGATGGTGCCTTCCAAGTCCTCCTGGTAACCGCCACATTAGTGAAGGTAGCCGGAAAGAACCCCTGGATACACGCTTCCCACTGTAAGAAAGCCCCTGTACCTGAAGAGGTGGATAAGGACAAGTCATGATCTTATATATCCTTTTTCTGTTGGGAACAGCCAAAGCACAACATGCAGCCATTACTGAGAAAAATGGAAAGGTCACTTTCTGGTATAATTCCTCTGATACCCATGTAGCCACATTTGACTTCCATGCATGTAAGATACTCCCATGTCCTAAACACAGTAGCAGATGGGAATGGTATAATACCGGACATGGAGAAGGGTATATTTGTGTCACCAAGGGGTCATGGGGAAAGTATTGTGACTATTGGGGAGCGGCAGCTTGGAACACAGGGACACCCTGGGGATGCCAACCCCAACCAGCTTATGATAGCAAGGATAGCCAAGGAGAGCCCTTGTCTCACCCTACATAAGCCAGGGCCCAGTATGACACTTGTTCTAAATATACGGAACCTGAGTCCCTCTGATAGGGATGAGTATGTGTTGGGATGGTGGTTTGGAGGAGGTCATCAGGGTCACAGAGGATCTTTCCGACTAGAAGATATGTACAACAATGACGAATGGCAGCCGGTCCAGAAACAGCCCCTACCTAATCCTTTAAAGCCCCATGTACAGACCCTGGGGGACATGGCTGCAATAGCAGATCCTACCTTTGAGGATACAATGGCAGCTGAAACTAGTTTCTCAGAAATCAATCTCTGGCTAGAATGGATGAGATACAGTGCTAATAAGCACAATAGAACCAATTGTTATGTCTGTGGCAGTGCCAGACCACACTTAGGTACAGTCCCGTTAAACATACCTGAAGAAGCAGAGGAGTGTTTCCTAAGCCTCTTTACTAACACTTCTACTGATTATTCAGTGTGTGAAAAATGGAAGGCAGAATACCCCATCAATACCGGGCCCCCAAGGCCTAAAGAAATTATCACAGTGTACCCTGGGAATTACACCTGTCATGCCCATTATACAAGAAAGGGTAGGAAATTAGGTACTTTCCCTAAGGGTTACTGTGCTTCTTATAGTCGTGTTCCGGCTAACCTGGTACAAAACCAAAGCCAATCTCTAGGGGTTGTGTACTGGGTGTGTGGAGACATGCAAGTAAGAGCCAGGTTAGAGGGAGAGTGGAGAGGAGAGTGTGCCCTTGCGAAGGCCATCATGCCTTTGCATATCCTGACAGAAGATGCTCATAACACGCATATCAAATTAACCCCGGGGAAAAGGATGAAACGGGAAGCTCTCCCTGGAAGTCTTGATCCTCATGTGTATATAGATGCTATTGGAGTGCCAAGGGGGTCCCCGACGAGTACAAGGCCCGAGACCAGGTCAAGGCCGGTTTTGAGTCCCTAATCCCCATAATAACCATCAATAAAAATGTAGACTGGATAAACTATATATATTATAACCAACAAAGGTTTGTCAACTACACCAAGGATGCACTCCAAGGGATAGCCGAACAATTAGGAGCCGCATCCCAAATGACCTTCCAGAACCGGATGGCTCTGGACATGGTGTTAGCAGAAAAAGGAGGAGTCTGTACCATGATAGATAAGAACAGCACCTGTTGTACCTATATCCCAGGCAACACTGGACCAAATGGTAAAGTCACATTAGCTCTCAAGAAACTAGAGTACCTGTCAGTCGAATTAAAGAAAAATTCAGGTGTCACAGACCCATGGGATCAATACTTTAACTGGATGAGTGGGTGGCAGAAAGTCTTGGCACAGATATGAGCGACTGTGTTGATCATCCTGATCCTTCATGCCTCAGTGATTTGTTGTGTACTCCCCTGCTTGAGGAAGTTCATGGAGAAGGCAATAGACCAAACCACCCCCACATTCGTGAACCAAGATATAGAATCAGAGGAAGACTATGAAAAACCATATACTCCATTGCAGATATTTTCCACCCCTTCTAGTGACCTGTAGGGCCATAGGGAGAGCATCTGACTTCCCATGTGCAAAGACCGTGGCAAGGGGGGGTGATCGATTAGCAATCACCCGTCTAACGTGCGGCGTAAAAGAGTTACAAGGCACATGAGGACAGATGAGCTAGGATCAGTAGGGACAGATTGAAATAGACATTTTAAGGGGGGAATCTGTAATGGATGTAATTAATGGTCATAGTAAAATGCCTATTTCAATGGTGTCACATGCATGCTTTATACACATATATGCTATTAGCTTATTATACACATACATATTCCTTACTCAAACATGCTTGTTAGATTATTTTTCTACTTTTCTTGTTTGCTACTAGCAAACAATAAGGGAAACAGATGATTTCTAAGATGGAGCCTCCAGGAAGAAGCTACACCCAAGACAGAAGATTATCATATCCTGGAAGAAACTTATACTCACATAGATACATCCAATCATGAACTTACCGTATATACTTGGCTATAAGCCGAGTTTTTCAGCACATTTTTTGTGCTGAAAAAGACCCCCCTCGACTTATACCCAAATCAGTGTCTGTGGGTGATCAGTAGTTTCACATTAAACAGAGCCGTGCTGCTTCTAAGAGCCGTTCTGTGCTTGTAACTGTGACTAAACACATTGGAATGTAGAGAATGCTGAGAGAGGAGTCAGATTCTCAGCTTGATGTCGGGAGGTGGGCGGGACAAGCTGATCTTAGCTGTTCAGTCCCACCCACCTCCTGATCTCAGTGAAGAGCTGCAGCTCTCTCTCAGCATTCTCTACATTCCAATGTGTTTAGTCACAGTTACAAAGCACAGAACGGCTCTTAGAAGCAGCACAGCTCTGTTTAATGTGAAACTACCTTACTCATCCCTTATGTGTTCTGGCTACAGTCTCTGTGTCCTGGCTAATATCCCTGTGTCCTGGCTAATATCCCTGTGTCCTGGCTAAAATCCCTGTGTCCTGGCTAAAATCCCTGTGTCCTGGCTAATATCCCTGTGTCCTGGCTAATATCCCTGTGTCCTGGCTAATATCCCTGTGTCCTGGCTAACATCCCTTTGTCCTGGCTAAAATCCCTGTGTTCTGGCTTCCTGTCTCTGTGTTCTGGCTGCTGCATTTCCCACCCTAGGCTTATACACGTGTCAATAAGTTTTCCCATATTTTTTTGGCAAAAGTAGGGGGTCGGCTTATACACGGGTCGACTTATACACGAGTATATACGGTATATGTCTTTTTGCTTAATGTCCATTTGTGCTACGTCTATAAGGCATTTCTTGCAACGCCTTGCAAAGTCTTTATAAGCTTAAAAAGAGGAATGAATAAAGCAGAAGTATCCTAACCCTGAACCTTTGTGTCAGTGTCCGATATCTCTCTCTCTCTGTGCACACATTGTATTGAAATTAGGCCAGGGACAGATATAATTCTGACGGTACTGATCCAGTCCAAAACAGAAGGACCTGTCTTGGTTGAGAATTATGAAACAAATCATCAAAGTAAAATAGAAAAAAAGTATAAAACAATTTAATTCTTGTAAGAATATTTCCCAGTCACACAAGATCTACTCTATAGATTAAACCAGTGTGACGAAAAGATGTGTATTTCTAGTGCATCTGTCCTTTTCAAACTCCTCCCCCCTCCTCTAGCACTTTGACCATAGCATATACTTATCGACATTATCATTGCCTGCCTAGTGCGATCTACATTTACTTTAGGTTAAATACCATCTGTCATCCTGACCAGGTGTGCTATATCTTGTTTGTGTCAAGTAGTAATTGCACTATAGTCCTCTCTCCATAATGGATGCTCTACAGAAATATATGACGCATGATCCAGGAGAATCTAATACTTGACGAAAATCAACAAAATACCACAATTATGTTGTCAAAAAGGGAAAGTGGGATCTTGAGTAGTGAGCAAGATTGAGAGCTTACGTTCAGATTTTGTGGTAGCATGAATAGTAAGCAGGTAAATAATTTGGAAGGTCTGAGCCTTTAACTTATCTTTTCTGCAACATGGTTAGTCTGTATGTATAATGCAGCCTATGAAAAGAAGATTAAATGTGAAATAAATTCCCTCAGCTTGATTTTTACACATTTTCAGAAGATGGCAGAGGTCCACAGAAGCTTTATGTCAAAGTGGATTTCTATCTAATGGGAAAAAACATGTATGCTTAAAATAACATTTGGGGAGATACCTAGTCACAAATATACAGATTTGCACATTTTGGTGTGTTTCTATGCTTTTAAATGTCAAATACTGGCATATGAGTTTTCAGCTCATTCGGCCTGCAACTTTTTAAACACCTTTGGAATGAATTAGAATGTGGACTGCAAGCAAGGTTTTCTCATCCAATATTGGTAGCTCTCCTCACAAATGCTCTTTTTGGCTGAATTCACAAAAATTCCCACTGACACACTCCAAAATGGGTAGAGAGGGAGGGGTGACTTTATATTAATGCCTATGGATTTGAAATGGGATGTCCAACAAGCTTATATAGACGTGATGGTTAGGTGTTTTGACTATATAGTGTATGTACATGTATGAATTGTTAAATAATAATGAGCATTTAAATTACTTAAAAACATAAAATAAGTCAGCACCATGCAAGTTATTTAAAGCTACTTTGTAACTATTAAATAATGTCAATATTAAAAACTGGATATATAAGAAATAAGATGGACTTAGCCTTTAAGAGCCTTCTGTACAAAAAACACAGGTATTAGTTGCATAGATTTTAACAACCTCCTACCCAGCTTACTGTAATAATACGCCCGGCAGGAATACCACTATCCCAGGTGGATGTCATATGACGTCTTTCGAGTCATGTGCCATGTGTGCGCCCTAGGGGCCATGCAGCAGCATGATCTGAGACCTGATGTGTCCACCGGACACAACAGAACACAGATCATTGTACCAGGCCACTGTGCATGGCCCTGGTATCATGTGATTGCGGTGACCAATCACATCAATCACATGTCCTTTATACATCGTGACTCTGTCATTCATAAGTATGGTGTACTATTGTGATCTCTGTTATTGATCACAGTGATCACATGGTACAGGGCCATTCACCACTGACCTGTACCATGTGATAGCAGTGGTCAATCACAACTATCATAATAGTACACAATGGCACATGAATAGATGTAATTCACAAAGTAAAAAAGATTGCTTTGGTGGTGGCAGGACCGAGAAGGGAGGAGACCCTCTTCCTTTTCCTGTACTGGCTGGGGAGCCAGAGGAGCTGGAAGATAGCTCACAGCGACAATGTCTCTGACCCTGATGGTGAGAGTGAACTGAATGTAGTATCTGACTTAGAGGTCCGGAGAGAGGACTTCTGTACAGAACAACTATAGGATATGACTCTCCTTAGAGCCAGGGAAAACATGAAGGTGATGGATGGGGAACCTGTGGACCCTAATTGGGTGGTGTCTTTTCCCTACATGGCGCTTAAAAATAATTTGTTGTATCAGGTGGTGAAACACGGGGAGAATAAACTGGAACAGCTAGTGGTTCCCAAACCCTTCCGCAGGATGGTGCTAGATCTGGCCCGTGGGCATGTAATGGGGGGACATCTGGGTGTGGAGAAAACGAGGGAGGGAATAACCCAGAGATTCTTATGGCCTGGGTTGTATATAAACGTCAAAGAATACTGTGAATCATGCCGTGAGTGTCAAATGACAGCCCAGTCACTCCATTTTCATAATCTCCTTTTCCCACTTCCCATAATTGAAGTGCCATTTGAGCGAATTGGCATGGATCTTGTGGCACCAGTAGTAAAATCTGCCCGGGGACACCAGGAGCTGGTCCAGGTGTGGGGATCCCTAAAGAAATCTTGATGGATCAGGGTACCCCGTTCATGTCCAAAGTGACCAGAGAATTGTGCAAGTTATACAAAATCTCCCATCTCCGTATCTCTGTTTACCACCCCCAAACTGACGGTCTGGTGAAAAGGTTTAACAAGACCCTCAAGAGTATGCTAAAAACACTGGGCCGGAAGGCTCTAAAATAATGCCGATGGCCTTTCCGGCTGCATGGTCGGGACAGTTGCTCCACCCCAGGGTCTTGAGCAGAGGGGGAGGTTATGTGATGTTATGCGAGGCGCCATAATGGACGGGCGATACTTGTTACCTCGCATGCGATCACGTTGAGGCAACTAGTGAGCTCTGTGTGCTAATTTGGACTCAAAGACAAAGGTTTGTACTGTGCTCATGTTTTGTGGGTGTCGGGGACAGCCCCACACTGTATAGAGAGGAAGCCGATTGTTTAGTTTAGCGCCGGACGGCACGGTTTTATTTTCTGGTTTTGTTTTCCTTACGTGTTTTGACCTTGCACATCTGTGATAATAAACCTGGCAAGTCGCTAGATTTTAAAGAAATGGACTTCCATGCTGAATCTTTTCTCTGAAAAGTGATCCCTACGAGCTAATCGTCCACTACATATATATATATATATATTACACTGCCTGCACTGACTCTATATACTCTATCTACACTGAATGAGCTGTATATATAGTCTACACTGAATGCAGCATATATAGTGTATATACAGTATCTCACAAAAGTGAGTACACCCCTCACATTTTTGTAAATATTTTATTATACCTTTTCATGTGATAACATTGAAGAAATTACACTTTGCTACATTGAAAAGTAGTGACTGTAACTCAACACATAGCCATTAATGTCTAAACAGCTGGCAACAAAAGTGAGTACACCCCCAAGTGAAAACGTCCAAATTGGGCCCAATTAGCCATTTTCCCTCCCCGATGTCATGTGACTCGTTAGTGTTACAAGGTCTCAGGTGCGAATGGGGAGCAGGTGTGTTAAACTTGGTGTTATCACTCTCACTCTGTCACGTACCTGGTAGTGGAGTCTGATGTGTAGGGAACAACTTGTCTTACTATCCCGACTCGCGGACCCCTGGAAGTGGGAACAGGGAGTTCGTGAGTGCGGGGTGGCAGGAGGGCTTGACAAGGTGGTTGATGCTGGTGCAAGAGTCTTGCTGCAGGTATGGTGTAGATCACCGTTGGGCACTGGATGTAGCCAGCAGAGGGGCTGGAAGCCCGTGCAGTAGGCAGAGGTGATGGTCAGAGGCAGACCGGGTTTGTCAGGAAGCTGGCAGTGCAGTACCAAAGGAGCAGGTGGAGAGTAGTCGGGATCACAAGCCGGGTTGTCAGGAGGCAGGCAGCAAGGTACAGAGTGGCAGGCAAAGAGTAGTCGGGGTCACAATTCGGGGTCGGTGCAGGCAGATAATGGGTAAGTTGAAGATAGCCCGGGTCACAGGAAACAGAAATCAGATAAACAGGGTGCTCAGGAATGTGGTTACGCTGTAGACAGGACAGCAGTGGTTGCAGGCGTGCGCCCACGCACAAGCTTCGGGGCAACAGTTCTTTTTTGATACTCTCTCATACTGATCACTGGAAGTTCAACATGGCAAAGAACTCTCTGAGAATCTGAAAAAAAGAATTGTTGCTCTACAAAAAGATGGCCTAGGCAATAAGAAGATTGCCAAGACCCTGAAACAAAGCTGCAGGACGGTGGCCAAGACCATACAGCGGTTTAAAAGGACAGGTTCCACTCAGAACAGGCCCCGCCATGGTCGACCAAAGAAGTTGAGTGCACATGCTCAGCATCATATCCAGCGGTTGTCTTTGGGAAATAGATGTATGAGTGCTGCCAGCATTGCTGTTAGGAGAAAATTGTGCTGAGGACGTGTTTGCATTTGATTGTTGTTTCCTCGCGCTCCCAGAGGAGGCGGCTCTATTTAAACAGTGGATTTCCTGTAGCAAGTGCTGTCCATTCTACAGCGTGACCCCGTGCCCTGCTTTGAGAGACTTTTCTGTATCTGTGACTCAGGCTTTCCTTGGACTCCGCTGAATTCTGCCTGCCCACACCCCCGGCCTGTCTACAACCATTCTCTTGCCTAATCCTCCTGTACCTCGCTGCCCGCACGTTGCCGACCCTGCCTGTACCTGACCACCCGCCTGCCTGCTCCTTTTGCACCTCCTAGCCAGGCAGTTGCCAACCCGGACTGTATGACTACTCTTCTGCTCAGCACGAGCTCTAGTGGACCTTCACGCACCATCAAGTGATCCAGTCCAGCCCTCATGCCCCCCTGTGCTCCTGAACTCCCTGTCTACACTATTAGGGATTCTTGAACCAGGGCCGCAAGAGAGGTAACCCCTGCAGAAGTCAGACTTGTCCGCCAGGTACGTGACAGCAACGGACAGCCATGCCTGAGTCTGTGCAAGGGACCTCTCCCGTGTATGAGCAGTGCGTGCACCTTGCTTGACTCACTCGAGCCATCCAGACCTGTCACGTACCTGGTGGTAGAGTCTGGCTTATGCGGGGGCAACCTCTCTTGCGGCCCTGGTTCGAGAACCCCTGATAGTGGGAACAGGGAGCTCAGGAGCACAGGGGGGCACGAGGGCTGGACAGTCCTTAGCTGGTAGGCGGAAGTCCGCTGGGGCTCGTGCAAACAGGAGAGTAGTGTTTCAGTCCGGGTCAGCAACTAGCGGGCGGTGCGGTACAGCGGGATCAGGCAAATGGATGGTCGGGTACAGGCAGGGTCGGCAACGTGCTGGCAGAGGCGGTACAAGGGGTCAGACAAGCGGAGGGTCGTAGGCAAGCCGGGGTCAGGTGCAGGCAGATAGCAACAAGTCCAAAGGGATAGCCGGGGTCACAGGAACAGGAAGTCACTCAGAAATAGCTTGCCGGGGGCACAGATGCGGGAAACGCTGTAGAACGGACAGCACAGGGCACTGAGCCCTGCAAGTTTAAATAGGGCCGATTGGCGCCTGTTTCCGGCGCGTGCGCGCGCACGGATGCGCGCGCGTGCACGCGCACGGGCGCGCACGAACGCGCGCGAAACGCGCACAGGCACGCGCACCACCGCGGAAACCATGGAAACAGCTGCATCTTCCTGACATTGCCCCCCCCCAAGGGGCAGCCTCCGGATGCCCATCTGGGCTCTCTTGGTCGGATTGCTTCTCCTCGCCCCCCGTATGTCAAAGAACACTTCACCTTCCCCATACCAGGACTCCTCTTAAACACCCTCGGCCTTTTGTTGAATGTACGGGTCCTCAACCAGTTCAGGAAAACCTCTTCGTTAGGCTGGTTCTCTCGGGTCTACCCGTAGGCCTCCGACGGGGAACCCCCCCCCGTTACAGTCCTTCTACGTCGACAAAGGTACCAAAGGCGCCACCACGCGCACGGACACGCGCAAAGCGCGCGCAAGCACGCGCGGGCACGCGCACGTGCGCGCGCGTAGGCACGCGCGCGTGCGCGGCCTTTGTCCGCGGTTAGCCGGGATAAATTTGAACGTCCCGAGTCAC
>BLSH010072018.1:1201071-1211854 GCA_018402905.1 Glandirana rugosa | reverse complement strand
ATACACACATTTTGCAGAACAGTGATATGGGTACTTCCGGCTTATTTATACTTTTTTGACACAGTTTGAAGATGATTTTAGATCAGTTCTATGGCCTCTAATGTTAATTAATACTTTTCAGACCCATTTTGAAGATGATTTCCATTTTTGCATTTTTTATGTTTTTATTTTTTTAAAAATATTTAAAGTTATTTCCCTGTCCCCATTTCTTTGTAGGTCACTTGTCCCACCCTTACCCACATTTCCTTCCTTTTGCAGACCTCTAGGACCTTCCAGGACTATTTTACAGCACTTTTTGTACCTAAAAGTCCGGGTCTCCATTGATTTCAATGGGGTTCGGGGTCCGGGACAAAGTTCGGGTTCTGTCCGGACCCGAACCCGGACTTTGACCCGAAGTTCGGCCGAACCAGCAGAACCCGGACTTCTAGAAGTTCGCTCAACTCTAATTATAACATATATTTGTATAGCACTGTATGTAGCGATTTACATATATACGTATCTTGTACATTCACATTAATCCCTGCCCTCAAGGAGCTTACAATCTAAGGTACATACTAGGGCCAATTGAAATGTCTTTGGACTGTAGGAGGAAACTCACACAGGCACAGGGAGAAAATGTAAACCCCAGACAGCTAGTGTCATGGTTAGGATTTGAACCAACAACCCTATTCCTGCTAGGTGGAAGTGCTAGCCAATTAGCTACTATGCTGCCCTTTCTCTTTGTGTTTTTTTGGAGGGGTATTTAGGTTTATTCCATTTAGTATTCTCTGTATCTGTGTTTCTTTACTTGATTTAGCAGACACCTCTGAAGATAAAACGTTCCCTACTGGGGTCTGTAATATTATTTCCACATTTTCTCTTCTATGGATGAGCGTTGAATGATGAAGAGGCTCTAGCTACTCTGCTTATAAGTACATCTGTCGTGGGCACAATATGTGAAGTGTTTGTCTTCTTGTGAAAGTGTTAGATGTCTGAATTTGTTTGGCTTTAGTACTTCTGACTCACAGGGGATGTTTTACTAAAAGTAACTTGGCTGTTCACTTTAACAGTGAAGCTGTACTTTGAATGTGAATTTTTCCCAGGGCTTAGTGAATATGACATTTCACTTTGCCAAGAATATTAAATTTTGTGAACGGAAAAAAAAAAAAAACACCACCATTTTTGCATGCAGATGATAGGATGATGGAAATCATCAGAGCTTTACCTCATTCACTAAGCTTTGGGGAAAATTCACTTGCAAAGTGAGCAGTCTATTTGCCTTTAGTAAATTGACCCCGCATATTCAATTTCTCTCTGTTATGCTTTTACCAGGCCACTGATTTAGATGTTGCTGAAGCCAAATCATCTGGATAATAACCAGGGAGCATTTTTATAAGGAGAGGCTAGCAATAGCAGCCCACATATTTTTCACATGACAGGTTGCCCTAAAGATCCTCTGTTTCTATATAAAAAGAATATAATTAAGCCATCCCTGCAAAGAAAGAATTGAATAGTTACCTATATCATCACAAACACCATTAAATTCAATTTCTTTGACTGCAGAAGGATGTTTGGTTGGCATTCAACACTTCCAGGATTTAGGGGTTGGCAAATGGGATCAAAGAGCTCTAAGGTGGACAATTTTCTTTCCCTGATTAACTCCATGGTAGTGCACAGATGGGTAAGCCCCACCCTAGCTCCTAGCTCATAGAACCCCTACCTCATAAATTGTGAGGCTGATCCAGTCCACATGTTTCTTTAACTAGACTACTCAGTGGCTGGGAGAGACCCTATGCTGTCATGGAGTTAATCATGAAAGGAAAATTGTGTTAAGTATTTGAGAACAATTTTCTATTTTCCCTGACTAACTCCATGGCAGCACACAGATGGGAAATAGCTAGATTAAAATCAGGGTGGGGTGCTTTAGCCAACAAACGTTAACACCAACATATAACTGAATTAGGATGCTAGCTTGCCTCCACAGTGAACCATAAAGGTATTAGTGGAGGACCATGTTGTCCCACACTTTCCTGAAAATGGCTGCATACATGCCCTGAGGCAAGTAAAAGGGCATTACAATTAGGCGGAATCTACATGCTAAAAAGGTGCATGGCCATGATGTTACCCTTGGGAACAATCCTGCATTTAGCAAGGCAACCATTCCCATTCAGAGAACATGGGATCAAGGGCCATTCTGTCTCTGGATGCAACCAAGGCCTTCGATTGTCTGGAATGGGGATAATTATGGAGGGTATTGGAAAAATTAGGATTTGGCCCCATGTTCACTAAGTGGGTTAGAACGCTCTACAATTTGCCCAGAGCCAGAGTCAGGGCAAACAACAAGTACTCAAGTGGGTTTCCTTTGAAAAGGGGGACAAGACAGGGCTGTCCATTGTCCCCGCTCCTCTTTGCCCTGGCAATGGAGCCCCTGGCAGAGGCAATCAGGTCGTGCGGAAGCATACGGGGCTTTCATAGGTTAACAGGGGAGGAAAAGATAGCCCTGTATGCGAACGACGTCCTGTTGTTCCTGGGGGATACCCAGAGTTCCTTAACAGCAACAATGGACCTGGTAAATAGGTTCGGAGACCTCTCAGGTTTAAAAATAAACTGGGAGAAATCCGCGTTACTCCCGATAGATCAGGAGAGTGCCTCGATATCAATAGAGGCTACCCATCTGAGGGTAGTAGACATTGTTCTATCAAAGGATCCCAATCATTTCCTTGTGGATAATTTGGTACCCCTCATAAAAAAATTTAAGAGTAAGAGTGAAATATGGAAACAATTCCCATTGTCAGCTGCCGGTAGATGTAGTTTGATCAAAATGGTGTGGATGCCGCAATTATTATACGTCATGCACAATTCCCCAGTATGGCTGTATAAAAAATGGTTTAAGAAAATAGATACCCTGTTTAGGGAATTAATATGGAATAAGGGTAAAGCCAGGATTAAGTTAAGTACTTTACAACTTCAGAAGGAGGAAGGAGGAGTGGCTCTACCATGCCCGATGAATTATTATATAGCAGCTCAGCTGCAGCAGGTTGTGGGATGTGGCTGCCTAGGAGGGAATGATGCGAACAGTAGAATTATGCTAACTAAAACTCTGCATAATAGTGTAGTGGAAGCATTGGAGGCAAAATCATTTGCCTCTGATGTTCCAACGCTTACAATGATGATAAAAATTTGGGAGGTAGGAAAGCAACAACTAGGATATGGTACCTTTTCAAAATTTTCTCCACTATGGAACAATAAGATTCTAAAAGAAGTACAGGGAATAGGAACGATTAAAGAATGGGAGATACGAGGTATCAATAGACTTGAGCAGCTGTATGTAGCGGGCGGGTTAAAATCGTATGAATCTAAGGAATGAGTTTGACATCCCCAAACATTCTTTTTTCAAATATTTACAAATGAGACATGTTCTAGGGGCACAGTTTAAAAACCAAACTTTGGAGATTGATGAGATGCCCATTCTAGAAAAGATATCAGAAATAGGATCGCGGAAAGGAGTGATCTCAGGGCTATACTTAGAAATAAGCAGAAGAACAAGAGAAGGGGGAAGTGAGCATCCAAGTAGAAGAAAATGGGAAGAGGATATAGGGACGATGATGGCTGAACAATGGAAGGGAGTTTTGAGGGCATGTTCTCGGGTGTCAATGGCTCCCTCGCAGAGAATGTCGCATCTATTTCTAATATACAGGGCGTATTACACTCCCCATAAACGATTTCAATTTGGAAGAAGACAAGATGATCAGTGTCCCAGATGTCAGAAGAGGGGGGACCTCCTGCACATGGTGTGGAGGTGCCCAAAACTCTTTATATACTGGGACGGAGTCATGAGTATTGTAAATAAGGTTTTTCGCACGAATTTTGCACTTGAAGCCATGATCTGCATATTGGGTTACATAGAGGAGGGGAAGGGAAGAAACAACGCCTTAAACGCTATAGAAGGATGCCTGTACCAAGCAAGGAAAGTGATCGCCCAAAAATGGCAAGCTACTAGGCCACCAACAGTAGAAGATTGGGTTAGAACAATGCATGAGGTAGTTTGGAAAGAGAAGGGGGTATATGTGAAAAGAGGATGCCTTAAGAAATTTGAAAAGAAATGGGAATTGTGGTTGAAAGAAATGGAGTAGTGCTATGCTATGGGTGCCTAAAGAGTATGTGTGGAGTATGGGAGATGATCGGACGGTGGATGTGTGTGAATGGGTTGTAGGGGGGTGGGTAGGGTGGATAGGTAAAATCAAAATGTGAAGATAAGTGTATATAAATTTTATACTTGGGGAGACGGGTAAAAACTTGTTGGTGAAATGAAGTAATATTGAGTGAAAAAACACAATAACAAGTAAAAAGAGAAAGAAAGAAGAAAGCAGATAAAAAGAATACCACAATGATGTGACGAAACTGGAGATATATATGAAAGCTAAGCTGAAATGTACTCTCCCTAGGTATTGCACTGAGGTGGTAAAAAAAAAAGAAAAAAAAAGAAAAGGAAAAAAAAAGAAGCAAGGCAACCATTCCCAAATACTAGCCAAAACAGCAATGCAAAAAGCCTATTTAAGGGTCCGTAAAGGGGGTTCTGCACTTGGGGAGCAACAGGTGGACTCTGGTTTATTGCAGCAAGGTAAGGGGACCTGCTTGCACAACTTGCTTGGTCCTAAGAGGTGAGGAGGACCAAAAAGCAACATGTGGCCTGGATCAGCCTCAAAATGTATGAGGTGGGGGTCCTATGAGGTAGGAGCGAATGCATGGTTTACCCATCTGTGTGCTGCCATAAAGTTAGTCAGAGAAAAAGAAAAACTTTAATACAAGCCCTCACTGATCTTTCTGGCTGCTTAAACTATGAAGTAATTGATTTTCAAAAATCCTCAAAGATGACAACAAAACTATTAAAGTGGTTGTAAACTCTCACATACATCCAGTGAAGTGACTGCCCTGAGGTATGACACAAAGATTAAACAAATCCTCCTACGTAAGTTGTAGCTGTTTATCTCAGTCTTCTCTTCTCTACATAGATACACACTGCAGAGCTCAGTGAGGAGAGCTCTGAGAGATGGAGATTGGAGGGAAGGGATACACCCCCCTTTATACATCACACAGAAACAGAGCTGAGGCTATCAATCACAGGCTATGTGCTGGAGCTCCCTCCCCTGGCACCTTTTTTTCTCTTGGTGTCAAGAGAAAGAAATGACACTTAGTTCTCTTAATTGATACAAGTACATACTATAGAAGGATATGCCTTGTTCATATTTCATGTCTAAGGTTTACAACCACAAGTCAGGTTTCAGTCGGTTTCTGGTAGCTTAAAAAAACCTGGTGTGTGTTCAAATTAGAAGGCAACCAGGCTGCCATGTTTCTGCTGCAAATGAAAGTAATAAGAAAACAACTAAGATTTCAATGCTTCTGTAATGTACATGGAAGCTGAATTTCTCCACAATACATAAAGCTACAAAAGGTGAGTAAGAACTATTTAAAGTGATTTTACTTCTTGTTTTGATTATGAAAATAATTTACTGTGCATAGTCTGGGTACAGTTTCACTTTAGTTTAATTTTCATTTTTTAAGTAATGTATTGTCCTTATGCCTATGAGTATAGTCCGATGAGACAGGAAGCAACCTCCGTGAAATGGGTGCTAGACATCCAACACACAGCGTAAAGGTGATTTTGCTAAAATACATATCCAAAAAATATATATAAAAAAACATTTTTTTCATCAATTTTGGCTGATTTATATTCTTCCTCATATTTTTGGTAAAAAAAAAATTGCAATCAGTGTTTATTGATTGGTTTACGCAAAAGTTTCCGCGTTTACAAACCATTAAAATTAATTTCTGGTGTTTTTACAATTTTTTTTCTTTACTAGTAATGGCGGCGATCTGTGATTTTTATCGTGACTGTGCTATTGCAGCGGACATGTCGGACATTTTTGACACTTTTTTGGGAACAATGACATTTGTACAGCGATCAGAAATGTAATTATCCACTGATTACTGTGTAAATGTAATTGGCAGTGAAGGGGTTAACCTGCAGGGGGAGATCTAGGGGTTAAGTGTGCTCCCTAGGCGTGTTCTAACTGTGAGGGGGCTGGGCTGCCAGGGGCATAAGAAATTTCACTGATCCCAGTGACAGGGATCAGTAGATCTCTTACATTCTGCCTGACAGAGCGAGGAACCGCCATGTTTACATTGGGCTTGCCGGCGGGGATCGAGTCCGCCCCAGCAGCGGCTACACTTCTGCAGAGCATGCACGTTTATAAACGGCGATTTGCGGGACAGCACAATTCTGCAGCAGTAAATGTACGCGAGTCGCTCGGGAACAGGTTGAAGGGGTACTCCTCCCTCAAGAACTGCAATATGAGAGAGAAAAGAAAGAGGAAAAACCCAAATACAATATATACTTGTAAGTGCAACGTCACCCCTGGACCATCTTTTTACAAATAAACAAAACTATTAAATACACTATAAAAATCTAAAAACCCATAATAAAATACATCAATAATCTAATGCATAATCAATTCACATAATCAAGCAATTCATAATATCAGCTATGTCATCAATCACATACATATTAAAAGATAATCATAAACAATAAACATTAAAAATCGTTTAACAGCTATCAATCACTTGGCCAAACCATCATCACCCTAGATCATATATTAATATACAAACTGATTCTCTCTCATATTGCAGTTTTTGAGGGAGCAGTACCCCTTTAACGGTATGCGATGCTAGGTATGACATGCGATGGTGGGATTTTGGTGGTAACATTCAACACCTCTCCATGGTGCCTACCTTCTGTAATCCTGTCACATCAGTAACAGTAGAGGTGATAGTGGGGAAAGAAATATTCTTTAACAGTGCGGACAGCGATCAGTCTCTGATAGCCTGAGTGTTCAGGCAAATCACTTGGTGCAGTTGCGCAGTGACTTCCTGTGAGACAGATTGTTTGGCGTCCTGTTACCATGGTGTTTGATATTTAAGAGTGGGTTGGCTACGTGGCTCCAATCCCACTGACAAAGTCCCGCCTATGGTGGTGACGTCAGCGCATCCTCCCGACATACATTTTGTCACAAATGACGCCGTCAAAGGGATAGGACGCGTCGCTGAATCACCACTGAATAAATACATCAGCCGTCCCCTCGATCTGAGGCGTAAGCGGGCATTTTGGATCTGGGAAAAATAGCCCATATTTACACGGCTATTGTTGGTCAGTTCCCCAAGAATATAAATACTTAACCCAAAACAAAGATAATCACAAAAAGCTAATAAATATTACATCAAAAATAAAGGCCTATACAATAGGACCGATTATCAATCCCTAGACCTATAGTATTTGGAAAAAATTATTAAAACCCCAAGTACAACAATAACACCAACCCAAAAAAATATTCAGCGGTGATTCAGCGGCGCGTGCTATCCCTTTGACGACGTCATTTGTGACGAAACGTACGTCTGGAGGATGCGCTGACGTCACCACTGTTGTGAAAATTTCCCGGGAGACGGGAGCCGGCCGGCTGTATGCATACTCGTTTATGTTGGACTTTTGTGAGTAATACTTTAGCACTTTAATAAATATATCCCTTCGGTACTTCACTATATGAGTTTTCTTCTCTTGTGGGATGTACTATATCATGGTGATGTGAGTGTCGAGGCACGCTGTTCAATACTGAGGGAGCCATAGGACACTGCTTTGAACATAGGATTCGATGTATTCACTGGCAAGAATTTTTCCAAACATTGAGAGAAGATTTTTGGTTGTTTCACATCCCAGGTCGGGGATTTACCGCTGCCTAAAACACAGTGGTCTCTGGTAAGCCTTCTGAATATTTGGTGGTGGACACACGTTGCTTGCCAGTGCACCTGGGTGTTGTACCTAATAATTTGTGAATATACCGATCAACATTCCATGCCGATTAAGGAGCTTTGAAGTTGAATGATGGACAATATTTAAATCAATGACATCTGTTCATCCCTTTACTCATACATTACAATCCTAGCGCAGCTATAGTTTACAACTAAGAATTTTAACAGTTTGTTAGCTTATTGCTTTTAATATGTTGCACAGGAGGTAACTAAGAACAACAAATAAAATTGCTTGTGTTATAGCAATAGGACCTAGGTAAATATATTTTGCAAGAGGGCTCTTTCAAACAGCTGGCACAGAAGCAGCTGGCAGGCATTCATGATGCATTACTGCCACCTGCCTGTTTTTTTTTACTGTTTTTTGATATTGCTGAATGTCAATTTTACACCATGTGACCGTGCTACAATTGCTAGCCAGGCATTGCAGACCAATTTATGTTGATGGGAGAGTTTGAAAGGCAATGCTACCTGTCAAACTTTGTAACCCAAATTAAAATTGTCACAGCTTCGGCATGTATACAGCCCTGTCAAACTGTAATGTTAGCATTCCGGTGGGCTGCTGGGGGACAGTAAAACTGTGGTTCAGCTGCCTGTTTTTACTGCTCCAGTGTGAAAGAGCAATAAATCATACTTATTACTTATGTAATATACTATACAAAAGTGATGCGTCCTGGATGCTAGGTATGTATCCACATTTTTGTGTGGCACTTTAAGTCATGCAGCAGGGTTTAGTGGATTAGAGGGCTAATAAGAAAGGAAGAAAGAGTTCCATATTCTTTGTTTACATGCAAGCCTTTTGAGTTGAATAAAGCAATACCCTATCCCAAAAAGCCTGTGATCTTACTGACACTCAAATATTACATTTGTTAGCTTGAGAATACATGTACACTAATCAATATTAGTTTCCATAACATTCAACGCACATGATCCCCAAGTGGCATTTGTTTTAAAAAAATACTTTATTTTATAATGATATACTTCTCTAGCGCTTTAAAAGCATGCTGACATAAATCCTAACATATTCAGATGCATATGTGTTCATTTCTTTTAACTTTTCTAACAATACAATCTAATATTGCATTACATGTCTGTTGAGGATGTACATTATTGCAGAAACAGTACATTTTAGATGTTGCTAAAACACAATGTGGTGGTATAAATAGTATGTAATGTCCTGTATAAAGCCAGCTGTTTCACACAAAGTTGTGTTCATTGCTGATACTCTACGCAAATAATGACAGAGCACTGATACTGTCAAGAATCTGTCAGCCATCTGTGCTCTTCTAAAATGAGTTTAATTTGATATCACTGTACTGAATGTCGGGAACTTATTTTCTGTAGTTTTATCAACTATCATCAAAGCTCATGGAACCTCACTCTCCCAATCAACATTGATTATTTTTATTCCTCATGCTGCTAGCATTAGTAAATAGATAGGTTAGTATATCATATTTACTGGTTTTAAAATTTGTTTTACATTTCTTCAGTTACTTCCTGGTTTCTTGCCTGGGCAAATGATGTCATACATCCCAGGAGTCTTCAGAAGGGGAGGAGAGGAGGAGGGGGTTTCTCAGCCAAGCACACTCTCCTGCATGCATGCCTGAGATGGATTCCAGGAAGGAAATGCTACATGAATCATTTGCCTTTACCCAAGATGGTAACAACCAGAAATGCTAGGGATTGTTTTTCAAAGTGATTTCTCAACAAAATAAAGCATGGAGACATGGATGGATGGGGGAGTTTGATTTGAGTATTAAAAATGAATTAACTAGTGTTTTTGTTTTGTGGTTCCCAGATGCAGTGAAGATCCACTTTAACCACTTGCCGACCAGCCGCCGTTATGCGGAGCACTGCGGGAGCGTGCCCATAGGTCTGCTGGACTCAATGTTTGCCGGTGACCAGCGATCGTCTTGTACAGAGGCAGAATAGGTATATGCCTATGTAAACAAGGTGGATCCCCGTTCTGACAGATGACATGACAGAGAACTCCCCCCCATGTGTCCAAGAGAAGCACTCCCGCTCCGTGTCTGCTTCTCTTGGACACATGGGGGGGAGTTCTCCACCTCCGGGCATCCGTCTGTGGCCTTTGCCTCCCCCACTTTAGGCTGGGCACTATCTGGAAGCTGGTATGTACGAAACGGATATGTCCATGGTGTGACATTTTCCGTTCTCCTGATAAGAGATATTACATCTAATTATGCCCCATTTTTTCCAGTACCATCTTGCCATACCCCTGATGAGTGGCTGCTACGCCACGAAATGCGTAGGGTTCATATTTTAGCGGACACTATGACAAGATAGACTTTTATGAAGATTTTATCCTACCACGCCATTTTTACCTGTGTGCATGTGCTATTGATAATATCCAACCCTATGTCTCAGACATTTGTATACACAGTTCTTACCTTGCCAATCATGCTCTTGTGCCTATATACAATATGTTACTATCATGTGCATATGTACTCCTGTATTAAGAATGTATATTTACCTATATATATATGATTTTTGTGATTTGACTACAGTGTATTTGGTGATGACTAGAGTTGAGCGAACACCTGGAAGTTCGGGTTCTGCTGGTCCGTCCGAACTTCGGGACAAAGTCCGGGTCCGGGTCCGGACGGAACCCGAACGATCGCAACATCAGTTTAGTGTTTTTAGTATATATATATCCATTTATATGTAAGAATTATGTCCTCATGTATACGTGTACTATCATTGTATAACATATATCCGTGTTCTCGTACTAACCGTTCCATTCTTGACACATATGTTTACAGACTCTGTATCCCAACCTATAATAGTTATCGTGTACGTGTGTCCATTTTTACCGCACCATCCTATTTTAGAAGTATTTTCAGATAGAACAGTATCACAGGCGATTTTATACTTGGGATGCGTAAAGCACCGCATCGTCGGTGAGTAGTCCCCATACCGTTCTACCATG
>BLSH010072018.1:1148772-1169956 GCA_018402905.1 Glandirana rugosa | reverse complement strand
CCCTCCCCCTTTCCTTTTCCTTTGTTCACTCTGTTTTTCTCACACCTTCTCACCCTTTTGGTGTGGAGCCTCACCATTCTCTTTATGTTTGGAACACTGCTCACCAACACCAGGATCCTTCACCTTTTTGGTATGGGGTTGTCATTCATTACTTGTTTTATAACATATACCTTTGTCATAGATTTTATTCACTGCGCCCTCCCTGACTCCCATGTCCGCCATGGGGGGATAGCCATTAGGTTGGCTTCTCGGCCTCCAGGCCTATTTTGACTCGCTCCCAGCTAAGCTATGCCACACATACCCAATCCCAGTGTCAAATCATGTTTGATATCGCTTTATGTCTGTTACAGTGCATATTTTTGATATTTAATCTTTACAGATCCCTTCCTACACTCCTGAAGAAGCTGTTACCTGCGAAACCGGTAGAGTCCTATAGGAATCTGCAGGGATCTCAAATTGGTCTCTGACCCCATCAGAGTACCACAAGCTAAGGCTCAATTTCTGAGGAGCCAATCTTTGTCTGCTTTTAATATTGTACTTTTTGAGTCTAAATAATTGTATGTATTCAGACTGTGTAATCATCAAATAAATTGTTAAATCTTTTATAAAAACCTGTGTGAATCCTTGGGTTTTGGAATAGTCCATGCTTCAGGATTTTTGGTAGGCTGTTACTAGGACAGTCCCAACTACTCCACATTTATACAGGCTAGGGGATATACAGAGAGGCTTGTGTATACAGGCTAGGGTATATACACTCACCTTGCACCACCCCTGCTCAGTACCTTGTGTGAGATGTTCCTCCCGGCTCTATGATATGGGCAGAACCAGGAGGAGACTCGCTCTCACACTCATCTTGGGCTCAGGCTGTCACTGAAGCACCTGGTGCAGACTCAGCGAGAGTGCCACAGCTGTGCAGGACAGCACTGTGTCAGGCAACCCACAACGCTCTCACTGAGTCTGCACTCGGTGCGGGTAATGTAGGTAGTGGTGGCCGCCTATTGCAAAATCTGCCTATTGCATGCATCTCTTAAGTACATTTGCATTAGCATTTTCTGATGTTGCAAATGTTTTTACTAATGTCCTCCCTGTTACCCTGCCGTGATACACACTCCACAATGCCACACTTTAAACTGGCTGGGCAAGGCAAGTCCCTCTCAATGAGAGGCTCTCATGTCTTATACAACTGTCTTGTAAGATATGTGTACTTACAGTACTCAGATTCAGACCTTCCTGGCTGCAGACAGTGCCCCTGATAGTATCTGTGATCCTCCTCCCTCCTCCTGACAGGTACAGGCAGCCTCAGTGCCCAGTGGGTACTCTTGCTATGGAAATAAGGATAATATACTCAAAAAGATCCTATAAGAGCTACAACCAGAGCTGTCATTGTTAGGAAACTTGATATCCTCATGTGTGTATGTTGAAGGAAAACAGAGCTGCTGACGACCACTGGAATGGTAAATAGTTTGATGCAAGCTGAAGACAGCGCTCAATGAAACCTTCAAAGTCACTAGTACATTGTATAAAAAATTGGTATATGAAACCTTGGATAGTGCATAGCAAGGAATACATAAAAACAAGAATCAATCCATAAACGATAAAAATTAAAATGGCAATCAGCAATAGACACCAATGTTGATAATAAGCCGGATGCTGGGTGAACCAATGTACCACGGCTCTGGGGACCCGGACTGTGGTGACCTTGCCATTTTAATTTTTATTGTTTATGGATTGATTCTTGTTTTTATGTATTCCTTGCTATGCACTATCCAAGGTTTAATAAACCAATTTTTTATACAACTGGGACGCATGGTAGGGCCAGTCCTGGCACTGTGAGTAGGCACTGCTGTGTCACTTTATCCACACATTTGCTGAATTAGATTGTACACAACTAACTTGCAAAGACATCTCAAATAATGATTACACTCTAATATGTTGAAAATCTTTTATTAGCAGAGTGGGGAGCTTCTCATGAAACAATATCATTTATTGTATCCCTCTGTTTATGTTTATTGCTAATAAAAGCAGATTTCAGAATACAAGAATGTGGTCATTCTTCAAGATTTATATACAACTATTTTATGCTCTATAAAAAAAAGGACATAATTAGGCTTTAGGAAACCTTTAGGCCCCTTTCACACTGAGACCGCCTGAGCGTCGCTATTAGGGCGGCAGCAGGGCACTTTTAAGATCCCCACAAGGGGTTAAACAGTGGTTAAAAGTGCCGGCGCTCGGCACTCCCGGAGCGGTGTACAGCGCTGCCCATTCATTCCAATGGCCAGGGGCGGTGGAGCTAAATAGCGCCTGTAAACGCCCCAGTGTGAAAGGGGACTTAATAATAGAATCTTTTTCTTACTTTAATAGTAATTCAACAGCTATTAGCCTAAATGCAATTTTATGATCTTCATTTTGTCAATTCTAAGTAATCATTTGCTGAGAATGGACGTCATACAAAGTTGAAATTGTAGTTTACATTAGGTAGAACAGGTAAGTTTCAGGTCTCTAACTTTTTGCAGCATGCTGAGATTTATCTGCTGCCAGGAAAATGTGGATAGCTCAACAGAATAAGCTCAATAGAATATCTCAGCTTTGTAATGTAGCAACATAATACATGACAATGATGAGCAAGAAACTTCATTGTTTCAAACAGCTGGAGAAAAACTTGTCTGTATATCACAATGAGAGAGAAAACTACTTTTGGATGACTTATACATACAGACTAGAAATGAGGTGAACTGGAAATCAGAGGGTAATTGTGCTTTGATAAGAAAATTATAATCATGTATGGAAAGGCTGAGAGACAAGTATTTCTAGCTGCAGTAGGAGGGCATGTCAAAGTAAGCTGAGCATTAAGATAAAAGAAAAAGAAACACACACACCTGAGAGGAAGGCAAAGCATAAATTAATAGAAGAGAATGCATGGAGCTTCAAACCTATCGTTATACCCCCTGGCAACTCGCAAAAGTCAATGGGAGCAAGAGCTTCTTTCTGCAAATCCACTGTCATCAAGAAACACTTTGTCATCTAGATACTGAGCTGCAATAGTCTCTCTCCTAAGAATGCCTTTTCTTTATGTAACACACATTGATTTCCAATGGGGAGCTAAACAAACTGGATTTTAACACTTTCTCGTTTGTTATCTTATTGTATTAACGCCTCGAACCTGTAGGCTATTTCTGCATTGTATATGCTATAATAAAGTAATATCTGAACAGGTACAATTGCTTATTTACATTTAAAAAAACAACTACAGTATGTCTTTATAGTAGGTCTATATTAGGTAAACTAATTATTATACTTAACATACTGTAAATATAACTTTCTAACAATTATCATGTACTAGTGTAGCACCACCCTTGAAGGAGCCACTTAGTAGCCTGGGTTCTCTGTTCTGCGCCTCTACTCAAATAACTCCCCCAATCCCTCTGACATACCTAGCTGAATGCAAATCACCACAACAATCAAGGCGTCACAAGCAAAAATAATCTGTACTTGGTAATAAGCTAATACCAGGGAATAGACACAAGGACTTCAATGTATTAGGTTGATTTGGGGTAAACAGAGGCTTGAGCATGAGTGAGCATACAAGAGGTATGTTTTAGACAGAGTTTGCTAGACAGTAGAATTACTATGCTAGAGATACTTAGGTTAGAGTTCTGCACCACTAGATGGCAGTAACATGGGAATGAGCAAGATCAGTAAAAGACAGCAAGCATGAATACTAACTGTGTTGAAATTAGAGAAATTTCAGCTACTTAGGGTGCACCCAAAATAAGTCTTTTATTATACCCTTGTGTAGTACCTCTGAACTAAACAACTACCAAAAGTCTGCCAACTGTACACAGTCAGTCTTTTGTCCTGAGTCGTATCCTACTATTGTTGGGACGAAATTGTACGGTTGGTGTACAAAAGGACAGTCAGAGCAAGGCCTGCAGGCAATAACTGGTTATAGGACAGCTAGGTATGTGGTTTCTAAAGGCTTTGTCTCTCTAATGACAGTAGCTTATGGCCGCAAGGCCCTCTTACAGACTTTTGTCTCTAAAGGCTTTGTCTCTCTAATGACAGTAGCTTATGGCCGCAAGGCCCTCTTACAGACTTACCGCAACACAGGATTCCCCAAAAATACACAATGTATACAAAAAAGTATCAAAGAAGATACTTTTTTGTATACATTGTGTATTTTTGGGGAATCCTGTGTTGCGGCAAATCCCTATGGGCCCTCCTTCTTGCAAATCTCTTACAGACTTAGCAACCTAGCATGGAAAGGAACCAATTAAAAAGGAATCCTCTGCTCCAGTTCAATGTAGCTCTGTGCCATCGTTCACCTGGCTGCACAACTTTGATGTGGGCGCAATTTGAAGTTCACGGTGGAGGTAACGCAGTTTAAGCTCTACTCTCTGAAATGCTCTCTCTCTGTGGTCTCATGGTGGTGTGCTAGAGGCCTCATCTCCACCCAAAGCAGGCCCAGCTCTGGGGATGTGTTCACTCTTGCACTTCTCAATAAAAGACCGCAAAAAACGAATAGCACCCCAGGAAGATACTGCTGCTTTATCCTCCTTGCTTCCAAGCCCTCCTGGGAACTGTCTTCCACTGGGAAAAGGAGGTCCATAATAATACTCCAGATGCAAGCTACAAGTCCCATTATCCATTGGATAGCTTCACAGTCATTGGGTGCTGCCAGCACTCCTGCTCCCCCTGCTGATGGGAGATGGCAGGGCATTGGAATCCAGCTTGACTGATTGTTTTCAATGCACAGTAGCTACGGACAATATATGAGCTTAACCCTTGCAGCCCAGAGCTCGGCTACACTAGCAAATGTGTGCCCAACCTGTACATGGGAGAGATCACAATGATAAAAGTTGTCCAGTATGGGGAGACTTGAAAGACAGAGATCAGCAGTGCATGAAAAGAATGTCCTTTCAGACACAGGAAGAACATCATACAGAGGTAAAATGCAGTGAAACCAGAACATAATATACACTAAATATAAGAGGACAAGGAAAATTATAGAACGGCTAACAAGGTGTAGTGCGCTACAGTTTTTCACTAGTTTATAAAAACATAAAACCTTACAAAAGTTATTCCTTACTGAGAACCCTTTGATGTTGGTACTTAATAGTAAGCATCTCTAGACTTGGATATGTGCTGAGTATGCTTTGTACACAGGATATGAAGTCAACAGTGTGATACAAAGAAAAAGAAAAAAAGGTTCACCTTGAATCAACAGTTTACAATGTTTTTTTAATATATATAATATAAATATTAATATCTATTTGTGCATTTAGAAATGCTTCCAGCACATTTTTTGAAGCAGTATATTAAGTTCACTAGAATCCGCAGAAAACTACTCCACATTTTCATAGCTCTTAACTGTATGTGGAGATGGAGTGTACTTGAGGCCTTTATAATTTTCTCCAGCCACAAAACATGCCCCCTTGTCATTTGCAATGACATTCAAGTAAGCAAGAGTTTATCATGTTTACTATTTGGTATATTCATGTATTAATGTATTTGTACAAGATAATTATATCAGCTCGTAATCCCCTACCCCCCCCCCCCAAAAACAAAACAAAGCCTTTACTGATTTAGTTCTCTTTCCCTATACTCTTCTCTGTTCTGAAATTACACGGGTGCGCAAAACTGAACTGTACAGTATATTTAAGATGAAATCTTACTAATGCTTTGAATAAATGCAATATCAATGATGTCTCTCTTGAGTCTATGTCCATTCTCTAGAAGCTGCAGATGGGCATGTTAGGCTGTTAATCTGTACCTCTCCAATATGGACAGGATTTTTCAATCCCACAAAATTTAAGGAGAGATGGATCTCTATTATGTACCAATCCGACCAAAAGGTCTCACAAACAGAGACACAGTGGATCTATAAACTCCAATCTTTATACCCCAAGGTATGAACTTGGACATAGATCTGAAGTGTTTTATTACAGACTTTCAATAATTAATTGCTCACTCTACCAATAGGGATGGTCATTTGTGGATGACTTTGAGTTTTAAATTAATTATTTTATAGCTGGCACTTTAATTTGGGGACTAGGAGAGATACTTTGCCCCGCTCCAGTAAATTAATTTTTTCATATATATATGTACACACAAGTTTAAATGTAAAGGCTAACTAATTTCTAAGGTAGTTATACTATGAATTTGCTACTAGATGGAGCCATATATGTGTTAGCCATGAATGATGCATCCGAGCTAGACATTGTAGTTTTAATCCATTTTAATAAAATTTGTATTTCTACCATTAAATTGTTTTAAACACTGTTGTATAAAAAGGAAAATTATATGGAATAATGGTGGTATACAGTGCGGATGGATGCAGATAAGAGAAGGAGGTAAATACAGGGTGGGCCATTTATATGGATACACCTTAATAAAATGGGAATGGTTGGTGATATTAACTTCCTGTTTGTGGCACATTAGTATATGTGAGGGGGGAAACTTTTCAAGATGGGTGGTGACTATGGCGGCCATTTTGAAGTCAGCCATTTTGAATCCAACTTTTGTTTTTTCAATAGGAAGAGGGTCATGTGACACATCAAACTTATTGGGAATTTCACAAGAAAAACAATGGTGTGCTTGGTTTTATTCTTTAATGAGTTATTTACAAGTTTCTCTTTGTTTACAGCCATTGACATGCCGCCGAGGTTAACACGTGCGGAGCAGATAGAAACTGTGTTGATGTCTGGTGAACGCAGTAACCGGGTCATTGCAGCAGATTTCAATGCAAGACAGCCTACGAGACCACCCATCTCCCATGCTACAGTTATCAAACTGCTTGCTAAGTTTCGTGACACTGGTTCAGTGTTGGATTTGCCAAAATGTGGATGCATGAAATCTGTCACTAATGAAGAAACATCAGTGGCTGTCCTAGCTTCATTCAGCAATAGCCCACAGCGTAGCACTTGCCGCGTGCCACAAACAGGAAGTTAATATCACCAACCATTCCCATTTTATTAAGGTGTATCCATATAAATGGCCCACCCTGTAGATTTCAGTGTGCCATCCCCCCTCCACCATCTTGTTGTATCCCATCCAATAACCTTCCTATTACCACTATAAATAGAAAGCGGATATGATGTATAGTTACTTCCTGATGACGCTTAATGGCGAAACATATGCCGAAGTGGGGACCGATCATATCCGAGTCCCATAAGTGATGCTAATCCAACTACCAGAGCCACAACGAGGCATGAAACACACGCTGGCACACGTGCAATACATACGTCCATTCGCGCTGTAGACACCTAGTACCAGGCATGGGTGACAATTTTGCCTAATGTTCTGTAACGCTCTTTTCTTGACCTACTACACTATATATTGTTTCCTTGTTTTTGAGGGAGCTTGTCAGTGCATCCTCAGCCTTTATTGGAGGATTGAAACATGGGAGAAATGTGAGCCCAGGATCTCTGTTGTATAAACACAAGCCATACTCTTACTCACTCTACAAAATCAGGTATTTCTGGTGAGTGGCCATCCATTTATTCAAGCACTTGCGGTGTAGTGCTATTGTGGAGGAAACTACACATTGGAGGCATTTAACCATTATTGGTATTGTTCCGAACTTCTGGGTTGGCTCAAAAGAAAAACTGCCATAGACAGAGCCAGGGATTTCGGATGGTGTCTCCCCTCTAGTCGATATAACCCGTGTGCGGAACCCCCCACATCAGACTCTTGTTCAAGCTTGTTACCTGGCTGGCCAGAAAATAGTAGAAGTGCATGTGCCCCCCTGCTCTTACCAATGATAAAAAAATGTCCCTGCCTAGGTGGTGTCACTGGAAGAAAACAAAATGTCCCTGAGACAATGGTGTAACTGGAAGGAAAACATGTCCCTACCTAGGGTGTGTCACTGGTAGGACAAAAATGTCCCTACCTCATCGGTATCACCGGAAGCAAAAAAAAATCCCTGTGTTGGTGATGTCACTGGAAGGAAAAATGGCCCTGCTTCCGTGATGTTACTGGAAAGAAAAAATGCCCCTGTGTCAGTGGTGTTTTTAAAAGGAAAATATTTTTGCATCCGTTTCAGTGGGGAAAAAATGCCCCTGCGTCACAATATCAGTCTGAGGGAGGTTTGCTTTGCCACCTATGTCAGTGAAATGAAGGAGTGGAGAAGACCTGGCACTGTGGTGTGCATAGATCTAAAGTTTTGTTGCCAACATCTGGCCCAAGTGGGAGGGCACTAGGACTGTACTATGGCCACCCACAGTACAAGTAAAGTCCCAGCCTGGGGAGAGAGAGTGGCATGGGATCCTGTGATCATGTAAGTTATTAGATATAGGGGGAGGGGTTAACTTTTGCTGCCATGACTGCCACTGCAGGGGGGGGGTTAACTTTCACTGCCATGACCACCAATGCAGAGGGAAGGGGTTAACTTTCATTGCCATGACCACCAATGCAGGAGGGGGGATGAGAAATTAACTTTCATGACTACCAATGTAAGAGATAGGAGGGTTAACTTTCACTGCCACTGACCCCCTCTGCATTGGTGGTCAGTTGCAGTGAAAGTTTATCCTCCCATTCCCTCTGCCTTGCATTGGTGGTCATGGCAGTAAAATTTTGATCCCCCTCCCCTCCGCATTGATGGTCAGGGTAGGTTAAATTTCAACGCCACTGAGCACCAAAGTAGGGCTGTTAATAGTGCTGACATCAGTCTTGGGGGTTATTATTGCATCCACTGACACCAATGTTAGGGGTTATTGTTGCATCCACTGACACTAGTGCTGAGGGTTATTATTCCATCCAATAACACCAATATTGGGGGAAAGGAAATATTATGTCCACTGACACCAATGTTGTGGGTTAATATTACATCCAGTGACACCAATGTTGGGGGTTATTATTACTTTCCTCGACACCAGTGTTGAAGGTTATTGTTGCATCCACTGACACCAATGTTAGGGGTTATTGTTGCATCCACTGACACTAGTGTTGAGGGTTATTATTCCATCCAATAACACCAATATTGGGGGTATTATTGTGTCCACTGACACCAATGTTGAGGGTTAATATTACATCCAGTGACACCAATGTTGGGGGTTATTATTGCTTTCCTTGACACCAATGATGAAGGGTATTGTTGCATCCACTGACACCAATGTTATGGGTTATTATTGCATCCACAAAAAAAAAATGACAGCCCGGCCCTACAGGAGGCACTGGTACATTGACTTTCTTTTTTTTTTTCGGCTCCTTGGCTGTCACCTGACAGCCAAGTAGTGAGCCTATTGGTCAGCCATTAAAGACTATGGGGTTCATTTAGGTTAGAAGCTATTTGGCTAGCATGCAAAGCTGCACCGGTTTTTGCACTCTCCAGCTTTAGTAAATCAACCCCTTTGTGTGTGCGCTGAACAGGCGCACACACATAGTCTGATTGGCTGCCTTGAGCCTGCGGCTCAGTGAAATTGGATGCGGTGGGCACTGGACGGGTCACGTGACTCCCGCTCCCACAGAGACCCTGACCGGTGACAGACAAGCGATGGATTGATGGGGACAGCCGCTCTCCGCATGCCGATCTCTGCACACAGACACAGCCCACTTGTCCGCATGCTGATCTCTGCAACACTCCTGCCTGCCTATTAGATGGGGTAAGTGTGGAACTTGTCCCGACTTCGGGGGGGTCTCTGCAATGTACCCCACCTGTGATACTGCCTGCAAAGTGCCCCCACCTGTGATACTCCCTGCAAAGTACCCCACCTGTGATACTGCCTGCAAAGTATCCCACCTGTGATACTGGCTGAAAAGTATCCCACCTGTAATATTGGCTGCAAAGTACCCCCACCTGTGATATTGGCTGCAATTTACCCCCAACTGTGATACTGGCTGCAAAGTACCCCCACCTGTGATACTGGCTGCAAAGTACCCCCACCTGTGTTATTGATTGCAATTTACTCCACCTGTGATACTGGCTGCTATATACCCCTACCTGTGATGCTGGGGCTCTATACTGTGTCCTGTGATATTGGCTGCTATATACCCCACCTGTGATGCTGCGCTGCATACTGTGTCCTGTGATGCTGGGCTGTATACTGTTCCCTATGATGCCAGGGCTGTATACTGTGTCCTGTGATGCTGAGCTGTATACTGTGTCCTGTGATGCTGAGCTGTATACTGTGCCCTGTGATGCTGCGCTGTATACTGTGTCCTGTGATGCTGAGCTGTGTACTCCTGACACAATATGTGGAATACAGGGGACGGAGTGGGTGGCTTTTATAAGGGGTGGGGCTTATTAGAAGCAGGAGGGGTCAAAAAGGAAGGATGGGGCCTGGCGTGCCCCCCATCCTAAAACTTCACCAGCCGCCACTGGTAGTGAGTGTACAGCTTGTATAACAGTGTAAATTTGCTGCCCCCTCAAAATAACTCAACACACAGGCATTAATGTCTAAACCGCTGGCAACAAAAGTGAGTACACCCCTAAGTGAAAATGTCCAGATTGGGCCCAAAGTGTCAATATTTTGTGTAGCCACCATTATTTTCCAGCACTGCCTTAACCCTCTTGGGCATGGAGTTCCCCAGAGCTTCACAGGTTGCCACTGAAGTCCTCTTCCACTCCTCCATGACGACATTAAGGAGCTGGTGGATGTTAGAGACCATGCGCTCCTCCACCTTCTGTTTGAGGATACCCCACAGCTCAATAGTATTTAGGTCTGGAGACATCCTTGGCCAGTCCATCCGACTATGCACCAGCATACGGCAGAAATGGATGCATAGATGAAATGTGCTCAGTGCTTTTAATATGAACTCGTTTGTGAGTATGTTCTTATGATTTTTATTAAAATTTTGTGATTGAGGATAATGCACTAGTCCAGTGCGCCCTTGTGTGTTCTTTGTTTTGGCCAGTCCGTCACCTTTATCCTCAGCTTCTTTAGCAAGGCAGTGGTCATCTTGGAGGTGTGTTTGGGATCGTTATCATGTTGGAATACTGATCTGACTTCCGGTGCGACTTCTATTCAAATCAATGGGCTCCCATAGGGAACCATTGATTTTGAATAGAGGCAGAGAAACACGAGGCTTAACGCTGTGTATACAACGTTAAGCCGCGTTTTTGAGCTTTTGCCTGCGTCAGCGTCAAGACAGCTCTAGCGCTGGAGCCGCAGAACGCGCTGGTCCTGGGGCTTTTTTGGAGCTTACAAAACCCTATGCCACTTAAAGCTCAAAAAGTCAGTGTGTGTATGAGGCCATTGAATAACATGGAGAGGCATTTTCAAGCTGTAAAAAAAGCTCAAAAACGCTGCTGTAAAACATCTGTGTGTATCAGCCCTTACAGTGTGAGCCTGTGTCTATCCAATACAGATTGGTGATGTGTCAGTCACATAATTGAAAAAAAAAAGTTTCAGAAGAGCAATTCAGATTAGATTACAAATATCAAATAACTGCCCCCACCCTCCTTGTGTGCTGTGGATTATTTTGTCTACAATAACTTTTATTTTGTTCAGATGTCATCTGCATCCAAGGCTCTTTTTTTTTGTTACTTTAAGGGCTTGTTTACACTTGCTTCAAAACAGGGCGTCAGACAGGCATTGTTAAAGCTCCCTTAACGCCAGTCAAAGCTCATATCACTAAATAAAATGGTTAGCTTACAGCCCTGTTTACACCTTGCATTGGCTTAGCTGCGCTTCAGCTTTGCATCAAAAATTATACCCCTTATAGCTTTAGCTAGGCTTCAAAGCCTCTCCAAGCCTCCATAGAAGTCTATGACAAAGCTTGTTTGAAGCTCGCTTGAAGCACCTGCGGCTTTTCAGAGGCTGTAATTCAGCTTTAGCTTTGCTTTGTTTTGGATAAATTGCAGGTGTGAGATCAACAAACACACAGGGTGTTTACCAAGCTCCAGCAAGGCTTTAAAAGTGCATCACTAAAGCCTCGTCGAAACCTTGTTGAAGCCTCTTCGAAGCACCGCCAAAGCCTCAAAAACACATCATAAAAGCTTGTTGAAGCTGTATGGGCTTTAATGAGTGTTGAAGCCGAAGCAAGTGTAAACTAGCCCTAATACTTTACCGTTATTAGCAATGACAGTTATATTTAATACTGATGATTAATATTAAATCTAAGCTTTTTTGTGAGTTTCTTAGTGAATGTAATCAATCAGCATACTATATCTTTCCCCCATAGTGTTTAGCAATAGGAGGACATGGAGGAGGAAGGAGGGAGGGGAGTGTAATTTACCACTGTGTATATGCCCACATGTGGGCTGCACAGATAAAAGGGAGGAAATGAGGAGCTTAGAAAGGAACTGAAACAGAGCATGCTCCATAGAGGAGACCAGCTGGCCTACACAATTTCAACCTACAGTTGGGCACTGAGAAGATGGGGAGACAGCTTAAGGCAGGATCAACCAGGTATATTTCAGTCTACACAAAATGAATGGTTTCGTTGCTTTGTGAGTATGGGCACTGTTATCTAACATGTAATAAGAAATTTCCATAGCCTGGGTTTAATGACACTTTGACTTCTGCCAGCAAATTAAATTAAAAGTCTATTTTTTCTTTAACTTAGGATGTGTGCTAAGTAAATGACTGGAAGACTAAACACTTTAAAATGATTTACTAAATAAACTTTCACTTTGCAAGTGAAAATTGTCTAGTAGTTTGGTGAATCAATCCTAAATAAATTAGGTACCTAAGGACAGGCCCCATATAGGCATATCAGACGTATCTTCCAACTTCACTACTGTGCCTTTTTCTCTTTTCTCTTAAAAAAAAAAAGGAAGAATCAGCTTATAGAGATATTTTAAATGTTGGATGAACTCTGTGTGATAATGGGTGTTTTTTCCAATTGTACCAATAGGAATAAACTTTATTGTATGTGCTACATCCATTTGTCAGACAATTTGAGATAAAGATGAGGGCAAGTGTTGATATTGTGTGAGTAAATAATCTTATTAACAGTAAGGCTTCATTCATATGGGTGTACTTAAGTATACACCCATGTGAGGGGTGTGTTTTGCCCACGCAGGTTGTACAAGTGACATCCATCTGGGTGGCGATATGTGTCCCCAAACTTACACCCGCCCCTGCGTAGATGTTAAATTGTGAGCAGTGGCTGTGGAATTTCACAATGCATACACTCTGCAGTGCTACACAATAAATGACTGCTTCTCATGTTATTAGCCTATAAGCCAATAGACTCACTGAAAACCATAAACATGTAGTCAGGTGCCCACTTGGGATATGTTCTATATTTATATGTTACTTGGTGTAAATTTTGTTTATTATATTATGATGTTTATGCCAGGCCGCCCAGGGGAGGAAGGTAAGGGTTAAGGTTGTCATCTTCTGAGTATTCATAGCAATGCTCCTTTGTGATGGGCTGTACATTGAGGGGCTACCCTGGGGGGTCCCTGTTGGGATTAGTTATGAGGGATTGCAGCACCACGTGAATTGCTCTGTTACCCATCTCCCACTTTGGTCTCCACAATCTCCTTGGCTTGTAGTGTGATGAAAAAGAGTTGAAACTGAATTGATTGTAAAGTCAGATTGTATAATGTATGTTTCAATTTATACACATACCAGTTTTGAGAGTTTTTACCCATTTTATTTCTTATTCTCATTAGGTAACCATATCACCCATAATGTATAATTTCAATAATAGTGATAATTATTATTAATATTGTTATTATATAGGTTTTTTCAGCACCCATATTCTCATTTTTGTTCAGCGCTCATGTTCTCATTTTTGGGTAGTTATTGTGACACTCTCATTACTCTTGACTGTCTGGTTTTAACTATGACTCCATGGAGGGTATATTATATCAATATTAGATTGATATGAAAATATTTTTTATGTTCTTTTAGCCCTGTGGATCATCAGCTGGAAAGCTTTCCATCTCTATTTTGGCCCTGAGGTAATTATCCACCATGTGATGCAGACGCTGCTGATGGAATGTGAAAGCTGACAGGCCTGGGTGGCGAGGACTAAAAAAATTATGAAATGCCTCACTGAGGCAGACGCCTTCTCCAATGCTCCTCTCTTGACCAACAGAAGACTCAAAAGAACATTTTCCCCAACACTGTAACCTATTGGAGCCGGGAAAAACATTCAATAAAATCCTCTTTAACGTATCCTCAAGTGATTTTATCTTCGGCACTCTCTGTGTGGACGGGATGAGTTCTGAGTTCTTCCCCTTTATGCCATGTATTCTTGGATCCTTTCACAGGGTTTGAAGCATGAGGTTGCCCATGCGCCTCAAATATGCTGAGGCTTGAGAAGCAGACTCCTTGAAGTCACTCAGGATGACAGCATCTGGAACTTTCTCCTCTCAGCCACGTATTGCTCCCAAGGGTCCTGGGGTTGGAAAGCGTCTTCCTCTTCTACGAAGCCTGAAAAATTATATACCTATGGTCTGCATGATTTACTATTTTGCAAATCGCATCAGTGACCTCATCATCATCATCATCATCTCCATCTCCTACATCATCATTACCACTGGAGACAACTTGGCAATACGCTGCGGCTGGGGGAACATGAATGCCAATTTGTGTACCAGTGTTCTCCCCTCTCTCTAGGCTCATGTTCCTGTCATCCTCAACCTCAGAACCAACACCTGAATCCAGTAATGGCTGGGCATCATCAAGGAGCAAGTGGCTGATGCTGTGTCAAATAACTCAGCTGACTCCTCCTCAATGGCTGATGTTAGGGCTATGGCAGGAATAGATGTGGACAAGGAGGCAGGTTTATCCACTCTGGCAACTGCAGGGGACTGCACACTTGTCTCTGCTTGCGTGACAGAGGATGATGAGGATGAGGAAGGTTTAGTAAGCCAGTCCACCACCTCCTCTGCATGCTGTGGCTGGATAGCATGGGCAAGCTCACTAAACAGAGGAAATGATGCCCTGCCTGAGGACTGACCACCTCATTCACCTTTGCCTGTGGACACATTTGTTGCTGGCCCCCTTACAGTGCCAAGGGAACGTCTGCCTCTCCTTCTTGTCCTCCTAGACATTTTTGAGAGGGAGGGGGCGGTGCTTATTATCAAATCTTATGAAGAAGTGAAAATCTGTATGTAGATGCACTTTAATCAATGTAAAGTGGTGTTTGGTGCACTTTAATTTGAGTACTCACACTACACAGACACACTCCACGGATACACTATAATATCCTGCAATATAATGCGCCAAACGTACAGTGACACACAAAACTATATGGCGTTAAACTTGCAGTAACGCACACAGAACTATATGGCGTTAAACTGGCAGTAACGCAAAAAAAATATATGGCGTTAAAATGGCAGTAACGCACAGCAAAGTAAATGGCGTTAAACTGGCAGTAACACACACAGGACTATATGGCGTTAAACTGGCAGTAACGCACACAGAAGTAAATGACGTTAAACTGGCAGTAACGCACAGAGAACAATATGGCGTTAAACTGGCAGTAACGCACTTATAACTATATGGCGTTAAACTGGCAGTAACGCGCACAGAACTATATGGTGTTAAACTGGCAGTAACACACTTAGAACTATATGGCGTTAAATTGGCAGTAACGCACCCAGAACTATATGGCGTTAAACTGACAGTAATGCACACAGAACTATATGGCGTTAAACTGGCAGTAACACACAGAACTATATGGCATTAAACTGGCAGTATGGCACTTAGAACTATATGGCATTAAACTGGCAGTAACACACACAGAACTATATGGCGTTAAACTGGCATTAACACACTTAAAACTATATGGCATTAAACTAGCAGTAACACACACAGAACTATATGGCGTCAAACTGGCAGTAACCCACACAGAACTATATAGTGACAAACTGGCAGTAACGCACATAGAACTATATGACGTTAAACTGGCAGTAATGCACACAGAACTATATGGCGTTAAACAGGCAGTAAGGCACACAGAAGTAAATGGCGTTAAACTGGCAGTAATGCACTTAGATCTATATGGCGTTAAACTGGCAGCAACACACACAGAACTATATGGCGTTAAACTGGCAGTGGCGCACTTAGAACTATATGGCGTCAAACTGGCAGTAACGCACACAGAACTATATGGCATTAAACTGGCAGTAACACACACAGAACTATATGGCGTTAAACTGGCAGTAACGCACACAGAAGTAAATGGCGTTAAACTGGCAGTAATGCACTTAGAACTATATGGTGTTAAACTGGCAATAACACACACAGAACTATATGGCATTAAACTGGCAGTGACGCACACAGAACTATATGGCGTTAAACTGGCAGTAACGCACACAGAAGTAAATGATGTTAAACTGACTGTAATGCACACAGACGTAAATGGCGTTAAACTGGCAGTAACGCACACAGAACTATATAGCGTTAAACTGGTAATAACGCACTTAGAACTATATGGTGTTAAACTGGCAGTAACACACACAGAAGTAAATGGCGTTAAACTTGCAGTAACGCTATCAAATAGATGGTGTTCAACCGTCACTACACTGGCGCTATCTGAACTGTCCCTACTCTAGCTATACATTGATGTAAAGATTACTAACACAGTCTCACTATACTGAAACTATCTGAGCTGTCCCTACTCTAGCTGTACACTATGCAAAGCTGAATGATGGTCCTCCTCACTACACTCACTATCTCTAGACTGACACTAAACTAATATTCTACACTGACAATTAAAGCAATATAGCACAGTTTAGCACACTAGCTAACTAATAGCACTGAACAGAGACCTGTTCTATCTCTCTCCAGCCAAAATGACACTGAAAATGGCTGCCATTGAAAGAATACTTTTATACTGTGGGGCGGTATTGAGCCATGACTGGATAAAGTTATGGTGACTCTGACAGTGCTCTGTGCTGTGATTGGCTGAAGCTTTCACTGCTTCAGCCAATCAGGGCTTGCAATTTTGGTTGGTTCTGGGGGGCGAACAAATGGTTGAACGTCCCGTTTGTTCGGCTGTTCGCCCAACGACTGAACAGCGAAAGTTAGGCCTGAACTTATGCTCGGGCCGACCCGTTCGCCCATCCCTAATTGGGACCTGACTTTACCTGACTCAATATGGCTAAGGTCCACCAACTGTCATTCCATCCCTTCTAGCGAGAATGCCTTTACTGGCCTTTATTGATTCTATAAACTTTCCCTAGTTGCTTAATTACAGATTTTAGAATATCATGTACAATGTTGTAATAGCACAAATATAAAACCTAATGCAATTAATAATAATACAGTATCACCTCTGAGGACTATCTCTGTTACTTATATACAGTATGACAGGTGTATTGCACTCCCGGCGGATACACTCAGGCTGTGAGAGGAGAGAAGCACACAGGGCAACTATGCCCACCCCTCCCCTCTGCTGCACATTCACAGAAGACTTTTTTTGTGAATGAGTTCACCTAATTATTTTTATACAGGATTTATATAGCGCCAACAGTTTGCACAGCGCTTTACAATATGAGGGCAGACAGTACAGTTACAATACAGGAGGAACTGGAGGGCCCTGCTCGTTAGAGCTTACAATCTAGAAGGGAGGGTCAAGTGAAACAAAAGGTATAAACTGTGGGGGATGAACTGATGAAGAAAATGAAAATACATTTGTTAGGTGTGGGTAGAATAAGCTTCTCTGAAGAGGAGGGTTTTCAGGGATCATCTAAAAGCATAATACAAAGGCTTCTGTGAATGGGCAGAAGGAGGGGGGCATAACAGATCCAGAGACTCTACTCTTGAAGAAGCTGAGACCAAAGTGAGCAGCATAGGAACCCTGGAGATTATCTTTCTGGAGCACAATACACCTATCAGATGTAAATAATAGAGATAGGTCTAGGATGCAGCAAGTACCTAGTTAGACTTAACTCATAATATACCTGCAGTTTTTACAAAGTAGCTAAATTCCTGGAGTTCAACATTAAAATGTTAAAAGTCATATAAAAAATATAAATTATTTTAAGATAAACACAAATGTAATTACTCTGAATATGCGGTCCCTCAAAGTGCACAATAAGTTTCATTTAAGGCTTGGTTCACACTGATCCAATCTGAGAGATCGGATGTGATTCGCACCGCACTGCAGTGTGAGTCACGTGCGATCTCTCTGCAATGCGATCTCAACCATAGAGATAGTATTGAGATTGAATATGAAATTGACCAAACATTTACTGCAGGTGATTCTTTCTGGTACACAACAGTGACTGAGCCACCTGTCATGAATGTTTCGTAAGTATCACTTTTACTGCTTTATAAAGTGCTATGGCAACTTTGATACAGTTATGAAAATTTTACACTATTACCTGCCCTAGCCCCTCCTGCAAATCCTTTTCATACCTGTCCCTCTTTCAGTTAAATATTGCCCACAAAGCTGCAGAGCTACTTGTCCTCAGCCCATATGCGTATGCACAATAATGCTCTATTCAATCCTATAAAGGGTTTATACTCTGCTGGAGCACAAACTCTCTATAGGATTAAATTGAGAGTGTACTGTGCATGCTTTGGGGCAAAATTCATGAGATTTTGACATACAACTGGTTGGCTTTTTGGGTAGTATTTAATTGGATCAAGGACAGGAAAATTGTGAAGAAATGCATTTTTGATACACTCTTTTTTACCACTTCAGCCCCAAAAAGGATTTCCCATATTAGGACCAGAGCACTTTTTGTGATGCGGCACTACGTAGCTTTAACTGACAATTGCGCAGTCGTGCAACATTGTACCAAAACGAAATGGGCGTCCTTCCTTTCCCACAAATAGAGCTTTCTTTTGGTGGTATTTGATCGCCTCTGCATCACTTATGATCACTGCTATACACAAAAAAAGAGCGACAATTTTGCAAAAAAAAATATTTGTTACTTTTTGCTAAAATACATATCCAGAAAAATAAAAAAAAAACAAATTTATTCATCAGTTTTGGCCGATATTTATTCTTCTACATATTTGTGGTAAAAAAAAATGAATTTGGCGTTTATTAATTGGTTTGCGCAAAAGTTTCCGCGTTTACAAACCATGAGAATTCATTTATGCCATTTTTACTATTCCTTTTTTTTTACTGGTAATGGCGGCGATCTGCGATTTTTATCAGGACTGTGGTATTGGGACCATTGACATTTATACAGCGATCAGAAATTGAAATAGCCACTGATTACTGTATAATTGTCACTGGCAGGGAAGGGGTTAACCTGCAGGGGCAATGAAGGGGTTAACTGGGTTCCCTAGGCATGTTCTAACTGTATGGGGGCTGGGCTGGCAGGGGCATAACAGATCTAACTGATCCCGGTGACAGGGATCAGTAGATCAGTGTTATGTCCCCTCTCAGAGCGGGGAACTGCCGTGTTTACAGTGGCGGTTCCCCCGCTTTTCTACTATTGTAAGCGATCGAGGGTCGCCAGTGGACATAGAGTCCGCCCGACCTGTGGCCACACTCCTGGAGATCGCTGCAGGCACGAGATCGCGCCGGCTCGCGCTCGCCCCCTAGCCGCGCGTGCGCAAACCACCGTTTATAGACTGCGATTCGTGTTATGCTGCCACCTTGCAGCAGTAAATGTTCGCAACTCCGTTGTTAAATGGTTAAAAACATCTCATGGAACATGAGGTGGAAAAATATATGAAAGTCATTGTTTTTTAGTATATACAGTAAATCCTCTACATGTCAAGGTTTTATATAAATAAATAAACTTAGCTTGTAATCTACTATATATTCATAAAAACTTATGAAAACAGGGCCCACATATTTTATTTTGTTGCTTTTTCTACATGAATCATCAGCAGACAATTTCAATGGAAATAGTTCAATAAACATAAATTGCAGTATGTTTTATTAGTATGTTATTTCAATGTTTAGGTAACATTTTTCATATTACTAAACTTTCAGGTGCTGCAAGAGGAATAAAAAATAATACACACATCACAAACAATAAACATCGGATGAGTGGGGATCATGATTTGTTAAACATTCTTATTGTGTCAGTTATTTTTTCAGCTAAATGAATATGTTTTAAAGCACTGAAAAAAAGGCTCAAACCAGCACTTAAGGGAGGCTTAGAGAAAACCGATAATGATTCTTCAACTGTTAGTTTCAAAGCATCTATAAATACAAGCAAATGCGTGCAGAGCCTTGTTCAGTGCTGAGATTCAAATTGAAAGCTCATACTTTATATGCTTATGCGGTCTTTAATCCTAGAGCATTTACTTCCATAGCCATCCATATTGTTTTTATTTATTTTATTTATTTCAGGTACTTATATAGCGCTGTCAATTTACGCAGCACTTTACATATGCATTGTACAATTACATCAGTCCTTACCCTCAAGAAGCTTACAATCTAAGGTCCCTAACTCACATTCATACATATATTAGGGCCAATTTAGACAGGATCTAATTTACCTACCAGCATGTCTTTGGAGTGTGGGAGGAAACCGGAGTAGCCGGAGGAAACCCACGCAGGCACAGGGAGAACATGGAAACTCCAAGGTGGTAGTGTTGTGGTTGGGATTCAAACCAGCAACCCTTTTGCTGCCAGGCAAAAGTGCTATTCACTACACCACTGTGCCGCTATTTTCTTCTTATTTTTCTTTCTTAATTTAGTGCACTTTTTGAATCAGGTTGTAAGAAATGCTGCTTACAGCCAATAAACACAAATATTGTTCTTTTCTTAATCAATTTCTATATTTAGGTATGCTGTTTATGATGAGTGTCATAATTAAAGTCTAAATTGTACTGGTGTCAAGAATAACAACTTTGACTGACACCTCTATCAAGATCCAAATGCTTATTGCCTTGGAGATCACTAGCAGTTTTTGAAGTACTGGATAGAGTTGAGCGAACACCTGGAAGTTCGGGTTCTGCTGGTCCGTCCGAACTTCGGGACAAAGTCCGGGTCCGGGTCCGGACGGAACCCGAACGATCGCACGGATGCCTGGTCGTCTTGGGCTTGAAGGTCCACAAGCGAGTTGAGATAGGTCATGAAGTTTTTGACGATCACTAGAGGTTCCGTTATTCGTAAACCTAGAACTATCTCCACAGTCAGTTTCAACAATAAGAACTGTGGTCATGTTAAATCTGAAATTAATACTGTGAGTAGTATTTGTCGTATGGATTTATATCTTTAACTAATTCTTTTCTTGTTATAAACACAAATAACCGACATTCGTCGTAAAGAATGTTGGACTAAGTTTTTCACGTGATTTAATTCTTTCTTTTTATTCTTCTTTTATCGCCGTGTCACCACATCACTTATCGTGAAAACGGACCGT
>BLSH010072018.1:1118420-1142051 GCA_018402905.1 Glandirana rugosa | reverse complement strand
CTCCGACGTACCCACTCGTACTAACCTAACCACTCGTGCCTACGATGCTCACCCATGCATCCGTGCTCACCAATCCAATCATGCTCACCCATGCAGCCTCATCCGTGCTCACCCATACAGCCTCATCCGTGTTCACCCATGCATCCGTGTTCACCCATGCATCCATGCTCAGCCATGCATCCATGATCTGCCATCCATCGGTGCTCACCCATGCATGCATGCTCACCCATGCATCCGTGCTCCACCATCCATCTATGCTCACCCATCCATCCGTGCTCACCAATCCAGTCATGCTCACCCATGCAGCCTCATCCATGCTCACCAATCCAGCCGTGCTCACCCATCCAGCCTCATCCGTGTTCACCCATGCATCTATGCTCCGCCATCCATTTGTGCTCACCCATCCATCTGTGCTCAGCCATCCATCTGTACTCACCCATGCATGCATGCTCACCAATGCATCCGTGCTCACCCATCCATCCGTGTTCAGTCATCCCCATCTATGGCTTATTCACCCCCATTTGTGCTCATTTATGCCTCATTCATGCTCATCCATACCACATCAGTTCTCATCCATGACACATCCATGCCACTACAGCACCCATCAGTGCCACTACAGTGCCCATCAGTGCCACCACAGTGCCTCACAATAATGTAATAGGTAGTCAAATTAGATTTGAAATGTATGCCCCTAGAATGCCTGATGGTGCACCCTGCATGTTGGGCCTCTGTATGTGGCCAGGCTGTGTAAAAGTGTCACACATGTGGTATCGCCGTACTCGGGACAAGTAGTAGAATATATTTTAGGGTGAAATTTTTGCTAGGTGCATGTTGTGTGTTAGAAATATTGTATAAATGGACAACCTTGTGTAAAAAAAAAATGCATTTTCATTTTCTTTCTACATTTTCCAAAATCTTGTGGAAAAAATGAACCGTTCAAAAGACTCATTATGCCTCATAGAATATACGTTGGGGTGTTTTCTTTCCAAAATGGGGTCATTTTTTGGGCGTTTCCATTGCCCTGGTGCTCCAGGACCTTCAAAAGTGCAAGAGGTAGTCAGGAAATTATATGTGTAATTTATGTCCTTAGAACGCCTGATGGTGCTCCCTGCATGTTAGGCCTCTGTATGTGGCCAGGCTGTGTAAAAGTGTCACACATGTGGTATCACCATACTCGGGACGAGTAGCAGAATATATTTTAGGGTGTGATTTTTGCTGGGTACATGCTGTGTGTTAGAAATATTGTATAAATGAACAACCTTGTGTAAAAAAAAATGCGTTTTCATTTTCTTTCCACATTTTCCAAAAACTTGTGGAAAAAATGAACCGTTCAAAAGATTCGTTATGCCTCATAGAATATAAGTTGGGGTGTTTACTTTCCAAAATGGGGTCATTTTTGGAGCGTTTACATTGCCCTGGTGCTCCAGGACCTTCAAAAGTGCAAGAGGTAGTCAGGAAATTATATGTGTAATTTATGTCTTTAGAACGCCTGATGGCGCTCCCTGCATGTTAGGCCTCTGTATGTGGCCAGGCTGTGTAAAAGTCTCACACATGTGGTATCACCATACTCAGAAGGAGTAGCAGAATGTGTTTTGGTGTGTAATTGGTGGTATGCATATGCTGGGTGTCAGAAATAACCTGTTAATATGACAATTTTGTGGAAAAAAAAAACTGAAAAAATAATCATCATTTTGCAAAGAATTGTGGGAAAAAATGACAACTTCAAAAAACTTGCCATGCCTCTTACTTAATACGTTGGACTGTCTACTTTCCAAAAAGGGGTAATTTGGGGGTATTTGTACTTTTCTGTCTTGTTAGGGCCTCAAGAAATGAGATAGGCCGTCAGTGCATCAGGTGTGATAAATTTTCAGTGATTGGCACCATAGATTGTAGACTCTATAACTTTCACAAAGACCAAATAATATACACTAATTTGGGTTATTTTTACCAAAGACATATAGCAGTATAAATTTTGGGCAAAATTTATGAAGAAAAATTACTAATTTGCAGAATTTTATAACAGAAATAAAGAAAAATGAATTTTTTTACAAAATTTTCAGTATTTTTCCATTTATTGCTCAAAAAATAAACACCCCAATGGTGATTAAATACCACCAAAAGAAAGCTCTATTTGTGAGAAAAATTTCATATGGGTACAGTGTAGTATGACTGAGTAATCGTCATTCAAAATGTGAGAGCACTGAAAGCTGAAAATTGGTCTGGTTAGGAAGGGGGTTTAAGTGCCCAGTGGTCAAATGGTTAAATATCTCCTAAATGTGTACTGTTTAGGAAATATTTACATTACATGCAGCAGTGACATCACTGGCACATGCGTTCTGAAGAAACGGTCACAGGTGCTGTTCCTTCCGAGCACTGTGCCGTGAATGGCAGCTCCTGCGCGCATACGCGGGAGTGACGCCATCCCGACTCCAGCCACTCACAGCACCAAAGCCTGCAAACCTGGAAGAAACTCAGTGGAAGATGCCAGCCATCTCAGTGGTGTGCGAGTACCGCTGCGGGGGATTCATTCTAAGGTAAGTATTTCTTAATGAGCTAGTATGCAATGTATACTAGTTCATTATGCCTTTGTCTTATAGGTTTTTTTTTCTTTTTAAAGAGTTTACAACCTCTTTAATACAAGAAAATATTTTTCTTGCTTTAGAAACTGCTGCCTAGTATTGTATGCTATTATTATCTACCAGGGCACTCAGATAACTCTCCACCGTTAATTCCCCCTGTTGTCAACAATGAGGCTCAATTGTCCACATACAGTAGCTGCCTGCTCAATTAACCACTTGCTTACTGGGCACTTAAACCCCTCTCCTGCCAGACCAATTTTCAGCTTTCAGCCCTGTCACATTTTGAATTACAATTGCGCGGTCGTGCGACTTTGTACCCAAACAAAATTTTTATTATTTTTTTCCCACAAATAGAGCTTTCTTTTGGGGGTATTTGATCGCCTCTGCAGTTTTTATTTTTTGCGCTATAAACAAACAAATAGCGACAATTTTGAAAAAAGAACATTTTTTTTACTTTTTGCTATAATAAATATAAAAGAAAATATAAAAAAACTAATTTATTCATCAGTTTAGGGGTGTTTGCTTTCTAAAGTGGGGTCATTTTGTGGGTAATCTCATTGTCCTGGTGCTTCAGGACCTTCAAAAGTGTGATAGGTAGGATTGAAATTAGATGTGTAATTTATGCTCCTAGAATGCCTGAAGGTACTACTTGAATGTTGGACCTTTCTATGTGGCCAGGCTGTGTAAAAGTCTCACACATGTGGTAATGCCAAACTCGGGACTACTAGCAGAATGTATTTTGGGGGGCAATTTTTGCTATGCACATGCTATGTGTTAGAAATATCATATAAATTGACAACTTTTTGTAAAAAAATACCTTTTCTTTCCACGTTTTCCGAAGACTTGTGGAAAAAAATGAACCATACAAAAGACTCATTATGCCTCATAGATTATATGTTGGGGGGTTAGCTTTCCTAAATGGGGTCATTTTGTTGGCGTTTCCATTGTCCTGGTGCTCCAGGGCCTTCAAAAGTGTAATAGGTCCTTAGGAAATTGTATGTGTAATTTATGTTTCTAGAACGCCTGACTGTGCTCCCTGCATGTTGGACCTCTGTATGTGGCCAGGCTGTGTAAAATTGACCACTTTGTGTAAAAATAAAAACGCTTTCATCTTCTTTCCACATTTTTCGAAGACTTGTGGAAACAAAATGAACCAATGAAAAGACCTATAATGCCTCACAGAATATACGTTGGGGTGTTTGCTTTCCAAAATGGGGTCATTTTGTGGGTAACTCCATTGTCCTGGTGCTCCAGGGCCTTCAAAGGTGTAATAGGTCGTTAGGAAATTAGATGTCTAATTTTTGCTCTTAGAACGTCTGATGGTGCTCCCTATATGATGGACCTCTCTATGTGACCAGGCTGTAAAAAAGTCACACACATGTGGTATCACTATACTCGGGAGGAGTAGCAGAATGTATTTTGGGGTGTAATTGGAAGTATGCATATGCTGTGTGTGAGAAATAACTTGTTGTTTTGACAATTTTGTGTAAAAAAAAAATAATAATAATTTCTTAAGTTTAAAATACCACTTCAAAAAACTCGCCATGCCTTTTACTAAATACCTTGGAATGTCTGCTTTTTCAAAAAGGGTCATTTGGGGGGTATTTGTACTTTCCTTACAATTCAGGGCCTCAAGAAATGAGGTCTCAGTGCATCAGGTTTCATCAATTTTCAATGATTTGCACCATAGCTTGTAGACTATAACTTTCACACAGACCAAATAATATACACTTATTTGGGTTATTTTTACTAAAGATATGTAGCAGTATACGTTTTGGCCCAAATTAGTGAACAAAAATGACTTATTTTCAAAATGTTATCATAGAAACTAAAAAAAAGTGTTTTTTTTCAAAAATTTCGCTCTTTTTTCACTTATGTCGCAAAAAATAAGAAAAACCCAGAGGTGATTAAATACCACCAAAAGACAGCTCTATTTGTGTGAAAAAAATGATAAAAATTTTGTTTGGGTCCAGTGTTGCATGACTGAGTAATTGGCATTCAAAGTGTGAGAGCACTGAAAGCTGAAAATTGGTCTGGGCAGGAAGGGATTGTAAGTGTCCTGAGTTGAAGTGGTTAAATGACAGCCCAGTCTGGGAGGAGAGTTCGGGTGGAAGAACTGGGAGATGGAGCATTAGCTGCGGAGGCCAGAAAGGAGCCCCCAGTCTGGGGGGGTGACCTTGGGTCTGGAAGCTTGGAAGTAGAAGGGACCCCTCAGTACACCCCCTGGGGATGAGTGATGATGCCGGGCTAGTCTCCAGGAGGGATCCACCAGGTGTCGGTGAGTGACACACACCCAGGGAAGCTGGGAGAGGCACACACCAGAGCAGATTGAGAAGTAAGGAAGACAGTCTAAGAAGGATGCAAGAGCCAGCTGTGGCTGTTGCATCACTGAAGTCTGAAGTTGGGTCGCTGCAGCCAGGAGGGTTGGCAGGGCCTGAAGAAGGGACTGGATGGGAGAAGTAGTCCACCAAGGCTAGCTAGCACACTTGTACTTTTGCTACACCTGAGGGGTCTGCGATCTCTTGCCTGTAATGAGCGGTTCACCGAGGCTTGACCAAAGCCAAAGGCAGATCTCACCACATGCTAGCTAGGCCTGAGAAGTATTGTGCAGGAGAGAGCGAGGAGAGGTGACTGCAATCAAGATTGTGCTAGAGGAGGAAAAGTCGTGCATATACCGGAGTGTATATAGTGTGGTCCCGTTAAGAACTGTACAATTCTTTGGGCATCCTATAAGCACCCTATACCCTATTCAAGTTAAATCCCTTAATAAGAACAAAAAAACACAAGTACCGGCCTGTTCTTCCTGACTCTGGATGTGTGGAAAAGAGTGACTGAGGGCAGAGTGACAGGTGAACCACTACTTCCAGCAACTCCTACTGGGGCATGGCTGCACTACATTTTACCAACCTCGCCTAAAGCAGATGGTTGTTTATATCTGAACCCTTGATAAAGAATCCCTGTATAGTCCCTTGGATTCCAGGCTGTAAGGGTATCCTTGACTGCCCAAATCAATATTAATCCTCATCCTTAACTAAGCCTCATTCTTTGTCATTTAAGTCTCAACTGTCAGAGTTTCAGTGGGCATTACAGACTTTAACATTTGAAGTTAAATGCAAGGGGATGAGGCTAAGCCCCCACGTAGGGTAATAGGATTATTTCAACTGCAAGACAAAATTGGACTTCAGGCTTCTTGATGTGAATTGTTCTTACTAACCCATAAAATGCTAGCCATCTTTCTTTCTGAGGGAACTACTAAAATAAACCTAAGGCTTTGATTTCCATTTTTAGACCACAATTCTCCATGAACAGCACTTTGCAGACTATTTCTGGAAGGATTATGAAATAAGTCCATTAACCTCTCAAAAGGGTACAGAAAATAGCAAGTGCACAAATGAAACCTCGAAGAAGAGGAACTACCGTACTTATGCTTAAATATCAGTATTTTTCCCACCTTAGCTGACTTATGACCCTCATCACAAAGACTGTTACCAGTAAGGATAGCAGAGTAAAGATGTAAGGCCAGAGAGTCTCAGTATATAGCTATGGAGTATATGTCATGAAAAGAGAACGTAAACAAAATGAAAAAACACATTTTCCTGTGCTGCAGTATTGCCATATAAAGAGACTGTGGAAACAGAGAGTCAAATGGTTTCCTGCATCTCTCACTAATGTGAAAATAACAAAGAGCTAAATAGATTGTACTTCATGGAATATTGATAAAAATCTGCCAAATTTGCATAAAAGCCAAGTCATATAATTGGATACAGGGGTGATGTGCCTCCACAGTATGCTATTTAAATGCAATTTACTGGCAATTCTGACATTTGCTTCCTGATGTATAGAAAAATGCACTTTATATCTGGTGATTAATCCAAACTACTCACTACAGGGTTCAGTTGTGAAAGATAGAAAATTCACCTCTGTACGCAGCATCCCACCTTTGCCTGCTCAATAGCACTCCATCTCTGTAATTATGCAAATGAGCTAGAAGCCTGGTCAATCATGAGCTAATTATTGGGTCTCATCAGTGAAGCCACCCAGAAGAGTTAATTTATGCTTTCTCCTAGGATTGGTCTATAGAACATTTATCATATACATTATCTGTAATGTTCTAACAACAGAATGTTTCACTGGCAGCATTATGTTCAAACTGTGCACCTAAATATTTTAAAGAAGCAAGACTGGAGTTGGCATAAAACTTTTTTTAAGGAATTATCACTGTGAATCATACCTTTGATTAAATATTATAAGCTCTTCGCTTATGGTCAAAAATCTCTATAATGCAAGCTGCTGAACACCATACTGTCTTCCTGTACTAAACCCTAGTCACAAAATCACATTAATATCATTATTTAACGTATATAGTCCATTTAGAACACCAACACATCAAGATTCCTGGATTTTTATGATCTAGGCAAATGTTACACTATTATAGAACCATATTGTCAAGTAAGTAACCCTTTGAGGATGAGCTGTTGCTTGAAACGTGTCAGTGTATGTTTTTACACTGTTTGTGACTTTTAGGAGACGCTTTTTATATCATCTGTGAACCTTTTGAATGCTGTGTGCAGCTATGGCTGGCGTTTTTTGTCATTAGGCTCATTTGCATTATTCTATACCCAAGCTAGTACTATTTATCAGCCTGTATTTTTAAAATTCTTTTTGATATTAAAAGACATTTTTATTTCTGGGATAATGGTGGTGGTACTATCATGGCTGATAATTCCTTGTGTGGTCATCTGGAAGCTATGCCCTGGAACTAAGGCGTCGTGAGGATACTAAGCAGTGGGTGTATGTTATATACACCATCTGGTGAGTCAGCACTTCACCTGGTGACATGTGACACAGTGTTGCCACATCTGTCTGTCTGGCATGGGTGCACACGCTCCCTTCCCCTTTGCACTATCTTGTGTGTTTTTTACATTAGCATTGGCATACTGCACTATGTTGTGTTCCTTTTTCCTCCCTTGGTATAACCGGTGGATGAGATAAGGACATCATAATCTGGAATATTCTTTACACTGTTGCACTATTTGGAACTAAGGGTTTGTGAGGACACAGACTGCTTGGAGTATTGGGTGTATATCATATACACCATCTGGTGAGTTAGCACTCCACCTGGTGATGGTGATATGTGACACGGTGTGACCACATTTGTCTATCAGACATGAATGAACACTCCCCCTTACACTGTCCTGTGTGCTTTTTACACAAGTATTGGCACACTGCATTATGTTATGTTCCTTTTTCCTCCCTTGGTAAAACCGTTGGATATGATGAGAACGTGATAGTCTGCAATATTCCAAATCAAATAAGCTTTATTGGCAGGACAAATACAATTTAGCATTGCCAAAGCAGTTGAGGTTTTATAGGGAGCGGGGGGGGGGGGGGGTAATGGGTAGTATAAAGGGGAATGGGGGGGTAAGTCCATGTAAAGGATATCCTTTGTATTGTGTGGACACTTAAATGCACTGGCTGTCCTCTTAACCACTTTCCGACCGCCCGCCGTAGCGTGACGGCGGCAAGATGGCTCGTTATCGCAAAACGCTGTCACCTAACGGCGGCCGCGATAACCAGCATTGTGAGCGTGCACCGCTGGAGGCGCGCTCGCGCGCTCACTGTGTTCGGGGGGGTCAGGGAGCGGGTAGGGCAGACTCGATCGCCGCCGGCTACCCGCGATGGCCCCCCTCCGCAGTGAGAGAACGGAGGTCCGTGTATGTAAACACGGATCTCCGTTCTCATAGAGGGGGAAGGGCAGTGATCACAGGCTTCCTGTATATGGAAGCCTTGATCACCCCCTTCCCCCAGCCAGGGCAGTCCACATACAGTTAGAACACGCCCAGGAAACACAGTTAACCCTTAGAGAGCCCCTGCAGGTTAACCCCTTCACTGCCAATGGCATTTACACAGTAATCAGTGCATTTTTATAGCACTGATCACTGTATAAATGCCAATGGTCCCAAAAAAGTGTCAAAATGTTCCGACATGTCCGCCCCAATATCGCAGTACCGCTAAAAATCACAGATCGCCGCCATTAGCAGTAAAAAATAAATACATAAATAAATCATCATCCGTAAACGCGGCAACTTTTGCGCAAACCAATCAATAAACGCAGATTGCAATTTTTTTTTTACCAGAAATATGAGCAAGAATATAAATCAGCCAAAACCGATGAAAAAAATGTTTTTTCATATTTTTTTTGGATTTGTATTTTAGCAAAAAGTAAGAAATTTGGGTTTTTTTGCAAAATTGTCGCTCTTCTTTTGTTTATAGCGGCGATCAGAAATGACGCAGAGGTGATCAAATGCCACCATAAGAAAGCTCTATTTGTGGGAAAAAAGGACGCAAATTTTGTTGGGGTACAACATCGCACGACCGCCCAATTGTCAGTTAAAGTGACGCAGTGCCGAATCGCAAAAAGTGCTCTAGTCCTAAAGTGGGAAATCCTTCCGGGGCTGAAGTGGTTAATTGAGGCAGCATTGACGTCTGGTGAGTGGTCACTTCATCTGGCTCTAAGGACTTATATAAGACACTGGGACAGCTTCTTTTTGATGGACTTTATTTATCACTTACTAGACTTATTTGCTTGGAGCGCTGCATTTTCTTGATTTTATTCACTGAGGTTTCGTGATTACCTTTATGCTGGCTGCTTTTTGATCGTACACTGTTTCACTTATTCAGCTCTGATCTTTCACTTATTTTATATTGTCAAGTAGGATTGTCTAAATCATCCAGTTCTTAAAGTGATTGTAAATGCCCTTATTTTTTTTTTAATAACAAGCCTGTTATTCTTACTTGGTTTTGCACAGAGCAGCCCCAGTCCTCCTCTTCTAAGGTGGTTATAGACACACAGAGCGCAGCTCGCCTCCGCCCCTCACTCCCTCCTTACTGACTGCCGCTGCTGTGTTTGCGTCTATGAGGTGGGATAAAACAGAGAGAGACACTCAGAAGGTTTTTACCTTAAAGAAGAGAATGCATTAAAGTAATTGTAAGTGTTCACCTTGTAAAACAACCAATTAATTTAAACCACTTGACCACTGGGCACTTTAACCCCCTTAACAACCAGACCAATTTTCAGCTTTCAGTGCTCTCACATTTTGAATGGCAATTACTCAGACATGCAACACTATACTCATATGAAATGTTTGTCCTTTTTTCACACAAATAGAGTTTTCTTTTGGTGGTGTTTAATCACCGCTGGGTTTTTTATTTTTTGTGATATAAATGAAAAAAGACCAAAACTTTTGTAAAAAAAAAAAATTTTCTTTGTTTCTGTTATAAAAATTTCCAAATTAGTCATTTTAATTCATACATTTTGGCCAAAATGTATACTGCTACATATCTTTGATAAAAATAATTCACATTAGTGTATATTATTTGGTCTTTATGAAAGTTATAGAGCCTACAAGTTATGGTGCCATTCACTGAAAATTGATCACACCTGATGCACTGACGGCCAATCTCATTTCTTCAGACACTAACAAGCCAGGAAAGTACAAATACCCCCCAAATGACCCCTTTTTAGATAGTAGACAGTTCAAAGTATTTAGTAAGAGGCATGGTGAGTTTTTGGAAGTTTTAATTTTTTTCCCACAATTCTTTGCAAAATTAAGATTTTTTGTTCACAAAATTGTCATATTAACAGGTTATTTCTCACACTCAGCATATGCATACCATAAATTACAACCCAAAATACATTCTACTACTCCTCCTGAGTATAGCGATGGAAAGTAAACACCCCAACGTATATTCTTTGAGGCATAATGAGTCTTTTGAACATGACATTTTTTGCACAAGTGTTTGGAAAAAGTGGAAAGAAAATGGAAACACATTTTTTTTGCACAAAGTTGTCCATTTATACAATATTTCTAACATACAGCATGTACGTAGCAAAAATGACACCCCAAATACATTCTGCTACTCCATTTGAGTATGGCAATACCACATGTGTGACGCTTTTCCGCAGCCTAACCACATACAGAGGCCCAACATGCAGGGAGCACCATCAGGTGTTCTAGGGGCATACATTTCCAATCTAATTTGACTACCTATTACACTATTGTGAGGCACTGTAGTGGCACAGATGGGCACTGTAGTTGCATGGATGTGCAGTGTAGTGGGACTGATTGGCACTCTAGTGACATGGATGTGTCACGGATGAGAACTGATGTGGTATGGATGAGCATTAATGAAGCATAAATGGGCATGGTTGGGGTGGATGAGCTTTGGATGGGGATGACTGAGCATGGATGGGGATGACTGAGCATGAATGGGGATGGCTAAGCATCGATGGGGATGACTGAGCACGGATGGGGATGGCTGAGCACGGATGTGGATGGCTGAGCACGGGTGGGGATGGCTGAGCATGGATGCATGACTGAGCGCGGATGGATGGGTGAGCACGAATGGATGACTGAGCACGGATGGATGGCTGAGCATGGATGGGTGGCTGAGCATGGATGGACGGCTGAGCACAGATGCATGCCTGAGCACGTATGCATGGCTGAGCATGGATGGATGGATGGCTATGGATGGATGGGTGAGCACAAATGCATGGCTGAGCGCGAATGGATGGGTGAGCATGGATGCATGGCTGAGCATGGATGGATGGCTGAGCACGGATGCATAGCTGTGCATGGATGAGGATGGATGGCTGAGCACGGATGAGGATGGATGGGTGAGCACGGATGAGGATGGATGGGTAAGCACGGATGAGGAGCATGGATGGATGGGTGAGACTGTCACAGAGCAGCACTGTGGGCACTTCAGATCCTGCCCACAGCACTGCTGCAGCTGATCTATCCCCCTCTCCTCTCACACTGCAGCAATCATTGCAGTGAGGGGAGAGACAAGCCGGACATCCGCCGGCTTGTTTACATCTGATCACTCTGTCCTTTGACAGAGCGATCACATGGTAAAGGGCAGCTGCGAGTGGCCGTTTACCGCGATCCGGCGGTCATGGATACTCCCGGGTTCGTGGGAGCGGAATTCTGGGACGTCATAGTATGCCCTCCCAGGATAATAAGGCCACCTTGCGGCTGACTTTTTACAATGGGCGGGCCGACAAGTGGTTAAAATAGAAGTAAAAGGCAAAACATTTGTTTATAGATTTACTAGTGAAAGGCTGTGTAGGGTGGGGGTTGTCAGGACAAGTCTAATCATTGGAGAAGAACCAGCTTCCCAGCATAGCTAGAGAACTGACCATGGTATGCTCTTCTGCCTAGTGTGGTCAGTTTTTAATAAGAAAGCAGAGGGTCTGACAGGGCTTTCACACAAAGAAAGCAATACAAAGATAACAGGATACTTTCTCATACAAGTACAGTACGTGGTACAGCAGGCATATATCAGGAATATGAAATGTTGGGCTAACACACTCTTTAGGCTGGGTTCACACTATCCGACAAAAAAAGGTCCGACTTTGGTCCTACTTTGCTGTGCGATTTACGATCCTACATAGGGTCAAAGTCGGACCGTTTTTTTGTGAACAGGGATCCGACTTTGATACCGACAATGCCAGGCACCTCTTGAAAGGGAACTCCACGCCACATTAAAAAAAAAATGGCACGGAATCCCCCTCCAGGAGCATACCAGGCCCTTTGGTCTGGTACGGATTTTAAGGGGAACACCCACGCTGAAAAAAAGGCGTGGTGCCCCCCAAAATCCCTACCAGACCCTTATCTGAGCATGCAGCCCAGCAGGCCAGGAAAGGGGTGAGGACGAGTGAGCGCCCCCCCTCCTGGATCATACCAGGTCACGTGCCCTCAACATGGGGAGTATGGGTGGTTTGGGGCAGGGGGGGCTCTGGACCCCCCCACCGCAAAGCAACTTGTCCCCATGTTGATGAGGACAAGGGCCTCTTCCCAACAAACCTTGTGGTTGTCGGGGTCTGCGGGTGGGGACTTATTTGAATCTGGAAGCCCCCTTTAACAAGGGAGCCCCCAGATGCTGGCCCCCACATCGTACCCCTACCCATTTACCTGGAAAAAAGTGCACAAAAAAACACACTACATAGCTTTTTAAAATATTTTATTAAATCAGCTCCAACGTCTTCTTTCTTCGGCTCTTTTGCGGGGTCTTCTATCTTCTGAGGGGTCTTCTTTCTTCTCTTTCTCTGCGGCGTCTTCTGCTCTTTTGCTGGTCTTCTCCGCTGTCCTCTTCCCTCTGTTCTTCCTCTCTTCTTCTTCCCATGTTGACACGACACGATCTCCTTCACTAATGCCCTCTCCACTTTGTGCTGTGCCTTATATTGGCATGGGGCGGGGCCACCCGCTGACATCACCTGGGGGCCATGCCCCCTAATGAAAACCACAAGGCGGACCAGTTAAGACGGCTCTCATAGGGAATTGTTTTTTGTGACGTAATGTGACTTGTGCTCCTAATGTCGGTCCGAGAATTGGACTAGTGTGAACCCAGCCTTAAGGTAAAAAAAACTTTAGCCTATAGAACCACTATAATGTATGAGCAGTATGATGTATTTTTAGTGATTAATGATTGCCTTTGAATAAAAATGGTTCTATGGAAAAGAAAAATCGGCATTATCTTTACATCATTTTACAACGTAGTATGGTTGTGGTTCATATTTTAACAGGATCTGTATGTTCTAACATGTACTACGTGTCAATCATGTTGTTTAAAGTTAAAGCAATATTAAAGGCAAATTTCTTTTTTCTATATAAAAAGCAAGTCATTCTTACCTGCTCTGTGCAGTGGTTTTGTGTAGGGCAGCCCCGATCCTCCCGTTCTCAGGCCCCCTGCCGGCACTCCTGGTTCCTTCCCCCTGCCTAGTGCCCCCATAGCAAGCAGCTTGCTATGGTGGGGCACCTAAGCAGGCTTGCTCATGATTAACTGCTCTGTGTGTCCATTCACGCATGAAGAGCAGCTCGGCCCTGCCCTTGCTCTCTCCTCATTGGCTCACTAGATGGGATTGACGGTAGCTGGAGCCAATGGCTGCCGCTGCTGTCACAGCCAATGAGGAGGGAGAGACCTAGGAGAGCCAACGCTCATGTGCACATCGTGGATCGGGCTCAGGTAAGTTTTAGGGGGACTGCTGCACAAAGAAGATTTTTTACTCTTTACACTCCTGCCTGCTCCTACTATAATTAGTTAGAGAGAAAAGTCTTATCAAGGGTATGTCTGAGTACAATGACCTAAGATGCATGTTCCATACATTACGCTTGTTTACAGCAATATTTCGCAACCTTTTTTAGGTCAAAGCACACTTAAAATTATACACAATCTAGAGACAACCCATTCTAAAATGTAAAAAAAAAAATTAGACTAACTAATGCAGCAGCATCTACACACGTAGTATAACTGACATTATTGAATAAAAAAAAAACAAATATACCTTTGAACACTAGTATTGACTGGTATTACAGTGTTTTGTGTTTTTCTTCTCCCTGACACAGCTAATGTGACCCCAGTGCTGACAGAGAGGGGCAGAAGAGGACCAAACAATAATGGTGTGCAGGCAACCATTGTGTTCCTTATTGACTGATGGCATCATTGTTTGTTGGGATGTCATAAGCTGGCCCGCTTGTTGTAATACTGCACAAAAAAACCCCAAAGATTTGTGCAAACAAAAAGACAGTATTTATCCACCAACCAGCCTAAGAATTTTTTGGCAATTTGAGGCAATTTTTAGGCATTTTGCCATGACACCTCTGGAGAGCTGGGATGGTACCCTAGTTGAGAAACACCTGTCTACAGTATGTGTTGGGCATGAAGCTAAAGATACACTTTCAGCTTCTTGGTACATTAAGGAACTGTATCTTCTGTATATCTTTATCTTTTTTTGCTCAAGCTAGGTTTTGGTATTAAGTTTGCTTCCTGATTTTTTCTCTCATCCCAGTTCTACTCCCTATCCCCTTCCCTATCTCATCAACATAGCAACTTTGAAGGTACAAATCAACAAATATTTTACAGAATTGGGGCAGTGTTTCCTCCTTCAGCACATCCATCATCATTTGAAATTTGTGTCATGCCAATATGGTAAAAACATGCTTAAAGAAGAACTCCAGCTTTTCCTCCCCCAAAAAAACATATGCATTGGGTGCATGTAAATGAATCACAACCCCACTGTCAGTTTGTGTGTACCTTACCTCCTTTTATGTCACTCCTTCTGGCTCAAAGTTCTCTGACTTCCTGTCTCCTTCCTTTTCCAGTCCTGATACTATCTCCCATGATCCTGGATGGGCTATAGGAGTCACATGCACCAGTTCTGGAGTTGATGTGGGTGGATCCTAGGTTTACTGTGGGTGTTTCTGGGCCTTCATGTGGGTGGTGAAAAGTGTAAATGTGTCATACCTCCTCCTGCATCATTACTCTCTTGCAGCATGTCAAAGAATAATGTCTTACTGCAAGAATACAGAAGAAGGGCTATGGGAGGGTATTATGAAGGTGTTTCCTTCATATGTAAATTAATCCCTTCACAGATAGCAGGGCTCTGGAAGGGTGGGTTCTGAGGGGTGGGACTTGTTGGAAGAGCAACAGCATAGTAGCTTTTCACTTTGAAAAAGTCATATGGTGATGACGAAATGCGTCAGTGCGGGGCTTGGGACGTCTCCTCACAGTAGTAGGACCTGTGCTGACACTCGGAGGTGGCTGCAGCCACGCGGCATACAGATCTTAGGGACTCTGTCCCACTGCTTTGCTGATTGCCCGAGTGTACCGTTGGGGGTACACTAATAAATGTGAGTGTATTTGTATCCCTTTTAAGTGTAATAAAGTTTTATTTGGATAAAGCACTATCTGGGTTTTTTCCTTCCTATGATGATGTTACCCACTGACTGCAAGTGAAACAGCCCAGGGACCAGGTGTATGAATTTTAACCCCTAAGGGGAATGCTTCTGTTGACCCATCTGGGTCTATAAGTGAAGTGAGCTGCAAGTGAAACTGGTGGTGGAGTTTGCTGCACGTGGAGGAACACAATCTGTTGACACTTTGAAGATTTGTTATTCCCTTTTCACAGATATAACACACATATATATATGGACTATGTTGGATCACATTCATTTTACTTATTTATGCACCATTGCACTTATAGTCCATCAATGATGTTATTTGCACATTGCACTTTAATGTTTTTTGATTGGTGACAGTTGCACATTGAATGTCATTGTTTTACTGCACCAATTTGTGAATTGTATGAATTTCTATTCTTATTTTAGCATTTTTTGTTTATACTTATAATTGTTATACTATGAATTTTATGTAGTTACATATCTATTTTTTTGGTGGATTGCGCTTCACTACTGTTATGGTTTTAGTAGCTTTACATACTGTATATACTGAACTATACATATACATCATACCTGTCTATACCAGCAGGTAGCCCTGTAGTATTAGAGTATAGTACGTGTACTCCATGATATGAGAGGAAGTACCGTTTATCCTCTTTGTGTACTCGTTTGTTATTAAGTTCTTGTTTCTGTCTACATAACGATAAAAGCCATGTAATATATTCCTCCATGAAAGTAAAATATTCGCTGCATACAACAAACTTCAAAGCGCAGGATTGAATACCATGCCAATAGGTTGTGGGTCCCAGCAGCACCCAGGCATCCAGAGGCACTGGAGAGGATACTCAGTGAAGACAGTGAGTCTGTGAGTACTGAATGCAAAGAGGGCAAGTGGTTCAGATGTGAAGTTTGCAATAGCAAAGCTGAACAATGCCAATTACCAGCTATGGAAGTTTAAGCTAGAAATGCTGTTGAACAAGGATGACTTGTGGCAAGTGCTGAATACAGACAGACCCACAGATGGAGAGACGGCGACATGGGCCAGAAAGGATAGGCAGGCAAAAGTGATTATAAGCTTATTAGTGGGAAATGACCAGCTTGTTCACATAAGAACAGAGAAAACTGCCAAAGGTATGTGGACTCCATTACAAAACCTGCACGAGCATTCAATTCTGAACATCAAACTTTTTTTTTACGAAAGTTATACAAGATGAGACTAAAAGAAGGTCAGCAAATGTTTGACCATGTGAATGCTATGCTGGAAATCATAGAGCAGCGACGTGCCATCGGAGAGGACATCAAAGATAACCATATTGTTGCACTGCCCCTCTGTAGCCTTCCAGAGACATATACTGCTCTTATTAACGCTTTAGAAACTAGACTCGAGCAGGAACTGGAATATGTCAAAGGCAAGTTAATAGATGAATATGACAGAAGGAAAGAAAATGTGCACCATAATGACAAAGCTCTAAAGATGTACAAAGGCACAAAGCACAACAAAGAAAGCAGAGCCTGTTTTCACTGTAAAAAGATTGGTCAATTATAAAAGGACTGTTCTATCTGAAAACCCGAGCAGCGAAAGCTACAGCTAACCACAAAAAAAGATTCAAAGCAGCCACAAAGGAAACTGCAGACACATCATTGAGTGGCTCATTTAAAGTGACACAGAGTGGAAAGCCACACAGCTGGTGCATAGACTCAGAAGCAACAAGCCACATGACTAGCAATGAGTCCTTCTTGACAAACATTGATTACAGTGAAAAAGACAACGTTTTCCTAGCAAACGGGAAAAGCATCATTGTGGAAAGTAAAGGCCAGGGTTTTCTGAACTGCATTACACCACAAGGAGGTCACCACTAGAGTTGAGCGAACACCTGGATGTTCGGGTTTGGTGGGTCCGCCCGAACTTCGGGAAAAAGTCCGGGTTCGGTACCGAACTTGACCCAAACTTTACCCCGAACCCCATTGAAGTCAATGGGGACCCGAACTTTTCGGCACAAAAATGACTGTAAAAAAGTCCTGGAAAGTGCTAGAGGGCTTCAAAAGGAAGTAAAATGATTTTAGAACAATAATCTGTACCTTACAGCAACAGCAGGAACCTGACCCTATAGAACTAGAAGATGATTTTAGAACAATAATCTGTCCCTCTAAGCAGTAGACTCTACCTAGTCCAGTCAGATCGTTCTGTAATGCAGGATGAGATGTTATTAGATCTGCAATCTGTCCCTAAAAGCAGTAGTAGTAGTAATCTCTACCTAGTCCACAATCAGATCGTTCTGTAATGCAGGATGAGATGTTATTATATCTGCAATCTGTCCCTCACAGCGCCGGCAGCATCCTCTCCCTACACTACCCAGAGAGCATGTGACATGCAGCACTAAGTGACTCCAGCTTATAAAGAGGCTGGGTCACATGATGCACTGGCCAATCACAGCCATGCCATTAGGCATGGCTGTGATGGCTTCTAAGGGCAAACCAGTGAAACACTTGTTGATTGGCTGCCCTGCAGCTATTCAACATGCTTGATCAAATACCCGAACCCAGAACCCGAACTTTTGTTCAAATATCCGGGTTCGGGTCCGGGTCACGGACACCCCAAAGTTCGGTACGGACCCGAACTTTACAGTTCGGGTTCGCTCAACTCTAGTCACCACAGTATGCTTGTAAAGAAAGTGCTGTATGTTCCAGAACTAGAAGGCAGCTTTCTCTGAGTGAAAAGTCTTGCAAACAAGGGTCTCACAGTTAAGTTCCAGGGTGATGAATGCACAATTTACAATAATAAGCAATTCCTTGCAAAAGGAAAACTGGATGATAACCTATACAAGCTCATCGCCACAGACCAGCAAGCCAATATAGTCTCCAATGACCTACACAGCAAATGTATTCACTTATGGCACAGGGAGCTGGGGCACAGAAGTCCAGAAGCTATACAGGACATTATGAAGAGAGGCTTATCAGAAGATTTGACATTAATGCCTTGCAAAGTGCTCATGAAATGCAAGTGCTGTATAGAACCAAAAGCCCCACATGCTCCCATTTCACAGGCATCTCAAAGAAAAACCACCTATCCCCTGCAACACAGTGACGTATGCGGTCCAATGAAAACTCCCACATCAGGCGGGAACAGATATTTACTGACTTTCATTGATGATTATTCCAGGTACACAACTACTTATCTGATTAAACACAAGAATGAAATGTCACAGAAACTTCAAGAGTTCGTTGCCATGTCTTAGGAATAATGGGGGAGAATGCATAAGCAAAGTGGCCTCATATCTGAAGAGACGAGAAATAGTACACAGACAACCACCCCATACACTCCTGAACAAAATGGTGTAGCAGAAAGGAAAAATCGCACTCTTATAAAAATGGCAAGGTGTATGTTGTCGGATGCCAACCTACCTCACAAGTATTGGGGAGAAGCAGTCATGACTGCAACCTACCTACAGAATAGACTACCTTCAAGAGCCATTAAAAGTACTCCATTCGAAATGTGGCATGGATCAAATCCTAGCATAGGGCACATCAGAGTGTTTAGATTTAAATCATATGCCTATATTCCAATTGAAAAGCGATCTAAGCTGGTGAACAGAGCCATAGAGGTTATTCTAGTAGGTTACAGCTGGAAAACTAAGGGTTACAGAATCCTACACCCAAAGACTGACAAAGTGACAATAATCAATAGCGTTTATTTTGATTGAGAGTCCATCACCAGAAACACTGATCCCTGAAGTCTGTGAAGTGAATATGCCAAGCAAACCAGAAGAAAAGGTTGATCAAAGCGAACCTGTGCATGAGTCAGAACAAGAGGTGGAACTCACATTGTCTGAATCAAGTTCCCCCCAGATTCTACTCAATTGCCAGAAGATCTAATCGGACTACAAAGGGGATACCACCCCGCAAGGAAGTAAGTGGACTTCCAGTCATACGCAGAAGGGAATATCCACAAATACAAAGCCAGATTAGTTGCCAAGGGTTACTCCCAAAAATTTGGTGAAGATTAAGATGAAACTTTCACTCCCGTTGTAAAACACTCCACTACCAGAGATCTTCTTAGGGCTGCAGCCGGGAAGGGCATGCAAGTGAAACACCTAGATGTTAAAACTGCTTTCCTATATGGAGACATTAAGAAAGATCTCTACATGGAGCAACCACCAGGATTTGAGCAAGGAGACAACCTTGTGTGTAAACGTCAGAGGAGCATCTACAGTCTTAAACAATCTGCAAGGATGTGGAATGAGAAAGTGAATGAAGTGCTTACCAGAGAGAGATTCTCAAGAAGTAAAGCAGACCCCTGTCTCTACTCCAAGAATCAAGAAGACAGATGGATATACATCCTTACCTATGTCAATGACATTATAACTTGCTTTGAACAAGAAGGGGATTACAATCAGAGAGTTCAGAAACTGAAAGAAAATCTTGAAATTAAGGAGCTAGGGAACATTGGCTACTATCTGGGAATCCACATAGAGAGAGAATAAGATGGAAGTTATCTTTTCAACTAATCTCAGAAAATCTCTGAAATCTTGGAACAATTCCATATGCAAGATGCAAAAGAAGTGAAAACTCTTATGGTACCAGACTATTTAAAGAGCAATGAAGCAGAAAACGTGCTACCCAACAATGACACGTATCACAAAGCAATCAGTAAACTGCTATATGTTGCCACTGTGACAAGACCAGACATAGCCGCAGCAGTGGGCATACAGGTTGGATTTGTAGATGCTGATTGGGCCGGGGGCTGCACAGACCGCAAATCCACAAGTGGATTCATCTTCCAGTATGGGGACGGAACCATAAGTTGGTCTAGTCAAAAGCAAGCAACTGTCGCTCTACCTTCAACTGATGCAGAGTACAATGCAGCAGCACGTGCATGTCAAGAAGCGATATGGATTTGTCAACTTTTTGTGGACATTGGGATAGATATGTCAAAACCAATTCCCATTTTGAAGACAACCAGGGTTCTATACAGGTTACGCAATCAGAAAGTGTCAATTCTAGGACCAAACACATTGACGTCAAGTATCACCTACTGAGACACAATCAAGAACAAGGTGTTATTGACATTCAATACTGCCCGTCAGAGGAGGTGACTGCTGATGCACTCACCAAGCCTTTGTTGTAGGAATGGCATGGTTATTTCCAGAAGAAGCTGAATATAATTTGACAAAGCACATGCTGTTGAGAAGGGGTGTTGGAAGAGCAACAGCATTGTAGCGTTACATACTGTATATACTGAACGATACATATACTATGGGGTTGATTTACTAAAGCTGAAAAGGGCAAAATCTGGTGTAGTTCTGCAAAGAAACCAATCATCTTCCAGGATTTGTTGTCAAAGCTTGATTGAACAATCTGAAGTTAGAAGCTGATTGGCTACCATGTGCAGCTGCACCAGATTTTGCACTCTCCAATGTTAGTAAATCAACCCCAGTATCTCACAAAAGTGAGTACACCCTTCACATTTTTGTAAATATTTTATTATATCTTTTCATGTGACAACACTGAAGAAATTACACTTTGCTACGATGTAAAGTAGTGAGTGTACAGCTTGTATAACAGCGTGAATTTGCTGTCCCCTCAAAATAACTCAACACACAGTCATTAATGTCTAAACCACTGGCAACAAAAGTGAGTATATCCCTAAGTCAAAATGTCCAAATTGGGCCCAAAGTGTCAATATTTTGTGTGGCCAACATTGTTTTCCAGCACTGCCTTAACCTTCTTGGACATGGAGTTCACTAGAGCTTCAAAGGTTGCCACTGGAGTCCTCTTCCACTCCTCCATAACAACAGCATGAAGCTGGTGGATGTTAGAGACCTTGCGCTCCTCCACCTTCCATTTGAGGATGCCCCACAGATGCTTAATAGGGTTTAGGTCTGGAGAAATGCTTGGCCAGTCCATCACCAGCTTCTTTAGCAAGGCAGTGGTTGTCTTGGAGATGTATTTGGGGTCGTTATCATGTTGGAATACTGCCCTGCGGGCAAGGAGGGGATCGTGCTCTGCTTCAGTATGTCACAGTACATGTTGGCATTCATGGTTCCCTCAATGAACTGTAGCTTCTCAGTGCCGGCAGCACTCATGCAATACCCAGACCATGACACTCCCACCACCATGCTTGATTGTAGGCAAAACACACTTGTCTTTGTATTCCTCACCTGGCTGCCACCACACATGCTTGACACCATCTGTACCAAATAAGTTTATCTTGGTCTCATTAGACCACAGGACATGGTTACAGTAATCCATGTCCTTAGTCTGCTTGTCTTCAGCAAACTGTTTGCGGGCTTTCTTATGCATCATCTTTACAAGAGGCTTCCTTCTGGGATGAAAGCCATGCAGACCAATTTGATTCAGTGTGCGGTGTATGGTCTGAACACTGACAGGCTGACCCCCCCCCCCCACCCCTTCAACCTCTGCAGCAATGCTGGCAGCACTCATACGTTTATTTCCCAAAGACCTCTGCATATCACGCTGAGCATGTGCAATCAACTTCTTTGGTCGACCATGGCAAGGCCTGTTCTGAGTGGAACCTGTCCTGTTAAACCGCTGTATGGTCTTGGCCCCCATGCTGTAGCTCAGTTTCAGGGTCTTGGCAATCTTCTTGTAGCTTAGGCCATCTTTATGTAGAACAACAATTAGTTTTTTTTTAGATCCTCAGAAAGTTCTTTGCCATGAGGTGCCATGTTGAACTCCCAGTGACCAGTATGAGAGAGTGAGAGTGATAGCACCAAATTTAACATAACTGCTCCCCAATTACACCTGAGACCTTGTTACACTAATGAGTCACATGACACCGGGGAGAGAAAATGGCTAATTGGGCCCAATTTGGACATTTTCACTTAGGGGTGTACTCACTTTTGTGACCAGCGGTTTAGACATTAATGGCTGTGTTGAGTTATTTTGAGGGAACAGCAAGTTCACACTGTTATACAAGCTGTACACTCACTACTTTACATTGTAGCAAAGTGTATTTTTTTCAGTGTTGTCACATTAAAAGATATAAAAAAAATTTACAGAAATGGGCGGGGAGTACTCACTTTTGTGAGATACTGTACATTATACCTGTCTACATCAGCAGGTGATGTTGTAGTATTATATAGTATACTACATGTATTCTGAGATATGAAAGGAAGTACTGCTTATCCTCTTTGTGTACTCGTTAGTTATTAAGTTCCTGTTTCTGTCTCCATGATGATAAAAGCCATTTAATATATTCCTCCATAAAAGTAACGTATTTTCTGCATACAACAAGCTTCCAAGCGCATGATTGAATACCCTGCCAATATGACTCTCCCTGTTCACACTGGTCTATTTAACTGGGCAGGACAGAATTCTAATCGTGATCCATTCAATCCTGCCTAGCAGCAGCACAGATAGCTTTTAGGCTGTGTATGAAGAGCTTTACTTCTTGAATGATGCTGTAATCTATGAGGCGGGATTTGGGAGGTTTGGACTTTTCCTGTAGGTATGACTGGGTGGTATTGAATGCTAAGTAGGATGTATTTCATCCCATCCACTATCAGAGCTGTGAAGGAAGTTACAAAAGGGAGTGTTACAGACTCTCGCAACTGCAGGAAATCGCTGTGGAAAGTACAGAGTCTATCAGCAGGATATACAGAGTGTCGCATGATACAAAGACACACCTAAACCCAGAATATTATGGGATCTGCAGATAACAGAGCAACATGGTACAGAGGTATGAGCTATGCTGTGATTGATCACTCCATTCAGTTCTAGTGAAAAGAAAGTTGGAATTCAGCTTTAAATTAAAAAAAACACACTTAAAGGTGCATTTACCCTTCAAAACTTTTGAATATATTACATGTTTTTTCCTACACCTTTGGAAAGATATTTGTCTTTTGCTTGAGTTAATAGAGCCAGGGATTAGTGTTGAGCGAACCCGGACTGTAACGTTCGGGTCCGTACCGAACTTTAGGGTGTCCGTGGCACGGACCCGGACCCGGACATTTCAAAAATCGTTCGGGTTTTTCCACATCCTTTTTTGTACATTATATAAGTTTTCAAAACTTCCCATTTACGTGGAAATTCACACAAAAAAAATTAAATTTCGACTTAAGGTTGAAAGAAAAGTGATCTTGACTTACCTCACTAGTTAGTGTCGTATCGAGTATGGAGACATGGTACAACGAGACAATAGACGTCTAGGGTATTATAAGACCCAAATCCACACAGAAACATAGTACGCTGTGAGACATATAGGACGACTATCTGAGACATGAAAGGTGTCGCTAAAGGACGTCAACGCTCTCAGACATTGTGAGGGAAAACATTGAAGGAAGTGTCGAGAC
>BLSH010072018.1:1101522-1113739 GCA_018402905.1 Glandirana rugosa | reverse complement strand
TAGGCTCCTACTCCACATCCACCCCCCTTCCTGTTATTTTACTTGATTTTAATTTATTTTCCCTATCCCCATTTATTTGTAGGGCACTTGCCCTAGTTTGAAGATGATTTTAGAACAGTTATATGGCTTCTACCGTTAATTAATACTTTTCAGACACAGTTTGAAGATGATCCACATTCACCTCCATTTTTGCTTTTTTTATGTTTTTATTTTTTTAAAAATATTTACAGTTATTTCCCTGTCCCCATTTTTTTGTAGGGCACTTGCCCTACCCTTACCCCCATTTTACTTCCTTTTGCAGCCCTCTGGGGCTTTCCAGGACTTTCCTACAGCCATTTTTGTGCCTAAAAGTTCGGGTCCCCATTGATTTCAATGGGGTTCGTTGTCCGTGCGATCGTTCGGGTTCCGTCCGGACCCGGACCCGGACTTTGTCCCGAAGTTCGGACGGACCAGCAGAACCCGAACTTCCAGGTGTTCGCTCAACTCTACCAGGGATCCTTGTCCTTGTTGCAATTTTTTCTCATCTATAAAAAAGGATTTGGATTAGAACAGTGTTCTCTAAACTGCAGGCCATGGGCTAGATGTGGCCCTGTGCTTGCCTTTAACTGGTCCATGGAATAGTATTCCTCCCACTTATACAAAGCAGTATTCATCCCTCTGCCACCAACAATGAGGCATCATTCCTTCCACTGACATCAACAGTGGGGCATAATTCCTTCCACTGACACCAATAATAGAGCATAAATTCCTCGCATTGATATAAATGATTGAACACTATCCCTTCCACTGACACCTACAATAAGGCACTATTCCATCCACTGACACCAACAATGGGACACTATTCCTCTCACTGACCACCAAGGTTGTGTTTACTCCCACTGATGCAGGGGCATTTTCTACTCCCACTGACCACAGTCTGATCTAGCCAACGTCCGAATGACGGTAAACTAGTCCTTTGTTGTTTAAAACGTTTTAAGACCCCTGGATTAGTAGAGAAACAAAAACGTAACAACTGCTTACAAACATGGATTGTGCAGAATGAATGGATGGGTGCCATGCACTTCTACCATCCAGATTCATTTGCATTCAAACTGCAGGAAGGGGGTTAAGGAACATACTCTATATTGTCAAAAGTATTGGGACACCTGCATTTACCAGCATATGAACTTTAATGGTTTCCCAGTCTTAGTCCGTAGGGAGTTGAGCATATTGATCTGGTCCACCCTTTGTAGCCATAACAGCTTCAACTCTTCTGGGAAGGCTGTCCACAAGGTTTAGAAGGGTGTCTATGGGAATGTTTGACCATTCTTCCAGAAGCGTATTTGTGAGGTCAGGCACTATTGTTGGACAAGAAAGCCTGGTTCGCCATCTCCACTCTAATTCATCCCAAAGGTGTTCTATTGGGTTGAGGTCAGGACTCTGTGCAGGCCAGTCAAGTTCCTCCACCCCAAACTCGCTAATCCATGTCTTTATGGACTTTGCTTTGTGCACTGGTGGGCAGTCATGTTGGAACAGGAAGGGTCCCCAAACTGTTCCCACAAAGTTAGGAGCATGAAATTGTCCAAAATTTTTTGGTATGCTGAAGCCTTAAGATTTCCCTTCACTGGAACTAAGGGACTGAGCCCAACCTCTGAAAAACAACCCCACACCAGCGTGTGGCATGACCTCAACCCGATAGAACACCTTTGGGATAAATCAGAGCAGAGACCGCGAGCCAGGCCTTCTCATCCCTCATCAGTGCCTGACCTTTTAAATGCGCTTCTGGAAGAATGGTCAAACACTCCCATAGACACACTCCTAAACCTTATGGACAGCCTTCCCAGAGTGGAAGCTGTTATAGCTGCAAAGGGTGGGCCAACTCAATAATGAAACCCTACAGACTAAAGGCCTATACACACAATACCAAAATCGGAAGTAACATTTCGTCCAACGAACGATCTGCCGATCGTTTGTATCGTTAGTATGGTGCTTTCGACAGCCGATTCTGATTTTTCCTACGTCAAAAGCTCGATGTGCAGACTATAAATTTTTTGTCTGATGTGATCACAACGTCCGATTTTCATTTAATTAGTATGGTTTTCATCCGAAAAAAGTAGTAAGAGCAAGACTACGCATGCTCAGAAACAAAAGAATACATGCAAAACTATTCAACACATTTCGTCACTCCTAAAGTTGAATACTAGAATTTTCATATGGTGGGTAACCTCTTGACTTTCGACATTAGACTAACATGCAACAAAAAACGGACAGCCGTTCGTCCGAAAATCTGATTGTGTGTACGAGGCTTAAGACTGGGATGCCATTAAAGTTCATGTACGTGTAAAGGCAGGCGTCCTAATAGTTTTGACAATATAGCGTATGGTAAAATAATGCTATGTGATGTCAATCGACAGCATTAACAAGCATTGGTCTTTGATACTGAACTCTCCAGGACTATGAACTGGGCAGCCTAAGGGTGGAGAAGGGGTTCCACTGCAGCTGTTAGTCTGGAAAGCTCCCGCCTGCCTGTGTATTGTTTCAATAAATAAAATAAGAATGTGCAGCACTGAAAAGATTCCATATTTATTAAGTGTTTACACGATATGCAATTAATGTTTTTGTCACACTTGAAACAAGCCTTTTTCTTTCAGAGGTATAATTACTCTGTGATTTATCTCTGCTTCATTATTATTATTATTATTCAGCGAAATGTGATCTGCACTTGGAGGTGGAGGTGGTACATTGCAGAAGATAAAACAAAATAATTGTCCAGGAGACCAAAAAGGTTTCATAGTGAAGACGTGATGTCAGGTCAACATAAAATGAGAAAGTTGTTTTTCTTTAATAAGATACAGTTAATCACGTTTGGGTTACTGAAACTTCAAAATACATTTCAGTCAAAACATCTGCAATTCATTAAAAAAAAAATACACTCTTTCCCTCCATTATAACTGAAACGTTACTTGTATGTTTCACACAGAAAGTTTAATAAGCTACTTAATGAAAAATGATAACGTCATTTTTTAAATCTTTATTAAATTCCCCAGGAGACTAAGGGATAGATTTACTAAACCTGGTGCACTCAGAAGCTGGTGCAACTGTACCAATCATCTTCTACAGTGAACAAGGCTCGCCAGCCGAAACGCGTTGCTTTCTTCTTTTTGTACTCACTAGTATGGTGTATGAATAAATTCATATTATCGTAGGATTGTGGAGTAGCTGGCTGTTTTTCTGTTTTGACGAGTATCTGGTATCATGGTGTATGGGAGAGCACCACAGCGCAGGCACCCAGTAGGCACTCACTCTCAAGATTCAGCTGTGTTCCACTGATCAGAGCGTAGCAATAGAGTGTTTGTAGATTTACTAAACCTGGTGCACTCATAAGCTAGTGCAACTGTACCAATCATCTTCTAACCTCAGGGGGTTCAATTAAGCTTTGGTAATAAAACCTGGAAGCTAAATTGGTTTCTATACAGAAGTGAGCCTGTGTCACGTACCAAGCTGGAGGCTGAGGTGAGGAGAGGGCTTCCCTTGCGGCTGAGTGCACAGTACCCCTGAGGTTGGTGACAGAGGGTACTATGCCCAAAGGTGCATGGGTTGCCTGCAGATGAAGCTTTCTGATGGTTCCAGATGCAGAGACACCCAGAATCAGAAAAGGTAGTCACAGTAAGTGATACTCTGAAGGTGCTGGCGGATCTTGGCTGAAGGGTAAAGCAGGGTAAAATGTCAGGAGCCCAGCCGGAAGAGGGGTCGAGATCAAGCCGGGGTCAAACACACAGTGGCAATCAGAAGTAGGCAGGTGAAGGTCCGTGGAGCAAGGCGGGTTCAGAGCCAGGAGAGAAGCCAGAGCAGGTCAGGGAAAGCCGGATTGGTAACAGGTAATCACACAGAAGCACAAGGCACAGGAACACAGGATACAAGGCTGACGATAATCCAGCAGTTTATGAAAGCCACTGGTGTCCTTATATAGGCCAGTAACTACAGGCAATCAGCACGTTTTGCGAAGGCACGTTCGCACATTCGCCACGCTATGGGAAGGCATGTTCGCACATTATACGAAGGCACGTTCACCGTCGCAAACGCGTGTTCATCACTGAATGTACTTTGCTAAGGCACCTGCGTGAATCAGCGTGGCCATATTGGATATTGGCAAATCTGCCAGTTCTTCTCCAAATTCTTCCCTGACAGCCTGATTTTGCACTCTCCAGCTTTAGTAAATAAACCACTAAGTGTATGTTGCACTTAGTCCATTCCAATCCACCCTTCAGTTGCTGAGCAGAGTGGTCAAACAGCTCACCCCCTTCCCCTGCATTGCTACCCTACTACCCTGCTAACAAGGAGACAAACACTTAATGTGGGTTGATTAACAGTACCTGTCCCTAGAAGGAGGCACATGTTGGAGATGAGTTCTGTCATTCAGCACACCATTTGGCGGGGTCAGTTGCATTCACAAACAAGCTAAGCACATTGTATGTTTACTAGCAGCCACAGATCTATTACACAGTCCTGCAGCACTGATATATTGTTTTTTTTTTTAATAGATTTTATGAATGAACAGTCAGTGCAGATGGGCTGTCTAATAGCTAGTAAACATACACTGTGCCAACAGATATCTCACACAGCCCCACAGTGCTAACTGTTCACACATTCAATATTAAATACATAGTCAGTGCCGTGGAGCTGTGTGATAGATCTATGGCTGCTAGTGAACATATACAGTACTGCAGATCTATTATACAGCCCTGCAGAACTGACTTGTAGCTCTTTGTTGATTGCCAATACAACGCTCTGGGCTGTGATTGTGTCCGTGAATCATTGCGAGACTTGCAGACAAGCTCCCGCTGTATACAATCACAGTGGGTGCTGGTGGAGGGGGCATGCATGCTCGCGCCCTAAACCCAGAACCAGAAAGCACCATTGTTTTCCTGTGCGGGCCGCCCATCCACAGTTCAGTTCATAAGTGGAGTGTGTGCCTCATTTGAAATGATGCTAACATGTTTCTGGTACAAAGCTGCATGTGTATATGTGTGTGTGGGGAGGGAGGGAGTTCAGCTTTCAGGGTAAATTAAGCCAGATACATTGCACTGTATTGTGTATGGCTAGGATTAAAATCTTAAAGACATATCATTGCATAAGTTTTACATTCATCACTAGGTTTGGGTTCTGGTCAACCATCCAGTGCATTAGAGGTCAATGGTCCCATCAATCTAATGTGGGAATTCAGCTGCCTGAAATCTTTGTAACATAAATGCACTGTAAGGGCCTTTAAACTTAGGTTAGCTGGCTTTAGAGGCCCTAAGAATTTTTTTCTGTATGCCAGTCCCTGGCTATAAATGGAGGAGGGTGTAGTGCAAGTAGCGCAATCACAGTGTCAGTGTATTGGAAGCAGAGAATGGACAGGGAAAGCTAACAAACGGCATACGGAAAGATCAAGGTCAGTTGGCAAACTGTACATTAATTCTGATTGCTAGTTTTGAACAATCAACCCCTTTTGCTGCTTTATCTTTTTTTATTATTGTTGACTTCAATATCCACCAATATAACGATTTCCCAAAACAGCTGCATTCAAGGCATACCATGAATGATAACTGTTGCAGTTACTGGTGTACTTCTGTTAACCCTCAACTAAATTGTCAAGCTATCAAATGTCCTACATTGTCTCAAATTGATTATTTCCCATGTCATTTTAATTGTGATTTTAACTTTTGAATAAAATGTTCTACTATTTTGATATATGTGCCTGTCCTCTCTAGTACCAGTAAAGTCTGACATATATGGGTTTTTAAGGTGGTATTATTCATGGATGTGGCACAAAAATTATACAAATTTTGTTTGGGGACATGTTGCATGATTGCACAATTACCAGTTAAAGTACGCCGTGCTAAATAGAAAAAAATAGCCTGGTCATGAAGGGGATAAAATCTTCCAGAGCTCAAGTGGTTAAAGAATATTTTTGCCTTTTTTGTTTACAGAAAAACTACTATTTTTCCTAGTAACACTAGACAAAATAGATACAAAAAAACATTTTTTATCTATAGATTACATAGAAAATATTTTTTTTTTTACAAGACAATATTTCCAAAACAAAACATAATTTATCCCTGAAAACCAATGCGTGTAATATAAGATTATTATCTTACATAATGACAGCATTTTTGTTGAAAAAACAGACCCAAAGTGGAAATGTTAAATTTGCTGTGGTTCTTAAGAAGTATAAAGATATAAGAGCTGAAGTGATAAATTATCTAATCATGTGAAAAGCAATCACATGACTAGATACTCAAGGTAAATCGGAATTTGCTTTTCACATAATTAAATAATTGAATTGAGTATTTGAGAGAAGATTCCCTTCTCATGTAGTAAAACAGCCTGTGGGAGATTTATATGGCTGATATTGTTTATCTTTAGTTTATTCTAACATTTTAGTTTGATATTTTAGTTTTTATGATATTTGTGTAACAGATAAGGATTTTTATGGCTTTTTCAAATGTAATGTAAACCCTATTTTTTCGTACATAGACAAGTACATGAGTTGCCATTAAGGCATCAGGCCTATATCTTACATAGGCTATTGTTCACATCATTGGAAGTACACATACATTTGATGCTTACATGCCAAACTGTTGATTACCACATAGCTCACTTTGTTCCATCTGGATAGTTAAATTAATTAAAACACTTAGTAGTAGCATTGACAATGACAATAGAAAATTGGTTTTCAGCCTACATCTTCAGAGGCAAACAATCATGATTCTATCTTCAATATACAAGCAGGTAAGTACAGTATAAAGTCTAATCAGAATTGTGTTTCATGACAGACTGCAATTAAATGATTTAGACAAGCTGACATCATAATTACAGCTCAATATTGTGCCAACTGAAGCAAGAGTAAAGTAACCAAGCAGTCAGAACTGTCACAGAGCAGTGAAAGGTTTCTTACTCGGTGGGTTGATGGAATACAAATTGTTATTGTGTGATATTTCAATGAATTCATCCAAGTGGGATCTGTAAGGAGGCTGTATTATGTTCACAAAGGGGTTAACTATTTTGTTACCACACATGCTTGTAATCGTTTGTAAGCAGATCCTAATAACAAGCATACTACTAACTGTGTATACCGGTGTCAGCATTCCCTCTAATAATCTTTTTCTGCACAAAAACCTCTTTTGTACAGTTTTTTTCTGCATCTGAATTCGACCCCAAATGTAAATTCCCTAAATAAGGGCTACATGACAACTGACGTCACTCCCTAAAATGCAGAGAACCTAAAACCCCTAACTTTACTAGCTAGTAGACAGTATTTTCTCTCAGTATGCTTTGCCTTGTATTAACGTACAATGATGAGCTCCTATATGACAGTCTTAACAAGTACCAGTTACTAATGTGATGCGCAAGCCTCAAAAAGTAAACAAAAACCTTCCTTTACTTTCCCTGACTGAGCCTGATCCTCCTTTATTTGTGTCTCACCTGCTCCCCCTCCCATACACTGCAGCTTACGGCGGGAGGGTTTCAGCAACACATGCAATCCAGAAAGCAATGGGTAGGACCAGGTGTGGTCATGTAATGTTTGACAACCTATAGGCTCGTGAAACAGCAATGACGATTCTGATAAACAGCTCACCACTGCATTATTTGAAAATAGAAAACGCTTCATGCAAGAACAGTGGGCACCTAAACCACCAGATATTACCACCTGACTCACATTCACCACCGCACCCTCCCCCCCCTTTGCCATAGATAAAATAATAGTTAGTAATTTCCACCTTTACAGTCAAATTTGAGAAAACAAAAAAAATTCTTACCTTTTAGATATTTCTAAGGAGAAGGTGTCATGGCTGACTGCAAGCATTTCTCGAGTAGCTCAACTTGGTCTATTGGACAGGCTGAGTCTAGTTCTCATTAGCATACAATGGAAAAGTCCATGTCAGGATTGAGAACCCACAATCTCTGCTGCTCTTCTTGCTAAGCCACCTGAGATACTGGACAGCTCTCTGGATGATCCTGTGTTTTTTTTTTTTGCCTGGTCTCTTGTTTCTCATGAACCTTTCCAGCTGTTATCTTGCTCCTTTGCCTACCTCCAGCTGCTACCACTCGTTACCGAGTGCTGCTACTCACGTGGCGAAGCCTTGAGAAACTCTATCATGATTCTATCACAGTATATGTGTGGAACTCCATTAGAATAACTGCAATAGAGGCAGATCGTTGTGTCCTATGCAAGGACCCTTGGTTTGTTGGCTCCAGGAGTATCCCTTCCTGAAAGTCCTTGGCTTCCTGCCTATCTGGTCTAGACTTGGGCACCATGTCTTTAAGATACTCAGGCTTACATGTGTATAATTATTTCATACCTCCTTAAGAAGCAGAGCATTGCATCTGGGAATCATGCTGGGCTTTTGCCCCAACCCAATCAGATAAACCAGCACGTAAACAATGTGAAGCAGTTGTTTTTCCATGCTGTATTTACTACTGCTGTAGTTACTTGTAACTACATGGACAGGTACCAAAATGTATTTTAAATGTAATGTTTTATAAGTTCTGTACTACAATAAAACAAATTGATTTTAATAATTTAAATTACTTGTGTGACCTATTAAAGTAAGACCTGAAAAGTCTCAATGCCCAGTTAATTGTTTTTTAATACTGAGAGAGGCCAGACCAAAGGGATCTCACTGAGGTCAAATGAATTGTGAATCACTGACAAATGAATTGTGAACTGTTCTAAAAGCATCATAGGAACATACATTTCATAAAAATGCTCTATAAGCTTTAACATGTATAGCATGTTAAAGTAATGTAAATGTAAACCCAATAAGTCAAATCTTACATAAGATGCCACATGTTAATGTAATCTTTATACAAAATGTGCAGGTATGGGCCACTGTTAGGAAGGCGGTCCAGATCAGAGCTATACAGCTAACACCGAAATGAATGCATGTAGACAGGGAAACGTAAAACTCCTGGAAAAGATCAGCAGCACTGAGAGGCAAAAGGAAGTTGAGAACAATGGTGGAAAAGAAATGCACAGTGTTTTACCAAAAGAAATATCTTATATTTAGGCTCTAAATCTACTATAAAAGGTATAAGCAGCTCTCATTGGTTTTATCTTAGTAACAGATTCAATAAAATACTTTGATGCATATATTAATAGAAAACATATATAGTAAATGTATAGAAGAAAAAGGTATATTGGACAACTGTCTAAAATACGCATTGCAAACATCACTAAATGAGTTAAACAGGATCATTCCTCAGCTGTTTGTCTCCGTAAGAATTCCATTTTGCCACAATGAGGCAAAAGCTGTGAATGATCAATAGAGGCTTGTAAAATGGCTTTTTCTGTTTTATCTAAATGGCATTAGGATGATCTGAATAGAGGGAGGAAGCTGTGAGGATCATTATAATAAGCGTTATCCAGAACACTTAGCTAAACACCTTCAGGCACAGAAATAAGACCTCCATCACACTCCTATAACTACAAGCTCATACAATGAACTTAATTAGCAGAGCCTGAAATTGCCTGCGAAAGTTATATGCATGACTCTGTTCATACTAGCAGTTTTACTGTTATATAGCCATTAGAATGTTTGAACTCTATTCAAAAAGGTTTTGTTTTTTGGCCATGTAACAGACCAATGTCCAGACAGTTGATTGCTGCTTCTTAGAAGTCACAGTTCTGAACAGACACAAGGTGGGTGGCCTTATATAGGGCACAGCAATGCCAGCAGAGGGACTTAAAGCATATCTAAACCCAAAAACAAAAATTGTGTACATTGGAGCTTACAGTCATTGGATGTTGTGGTTGCATCCAGATAGCAAGTAATTGTGCTGCAAATTTGAAAATGACTTGCTGAGCTATTTCTAGACTTGCCAAGCTTGTTGGACAATTGCAGCAAGTCCGCATTGCATGACTACATATCAACTTTCTTTGCAAACACTCTGCAAGTCTGCTGCAAGTTCTGGTTTAGTTATGTTGTGTAATAATCATCCCACCACATTGGGGTCACGGTGGCTGAATTTTCATCATTGCTCCCTGCTGTGTGTAAAGATTTCTGTAATTGGTGCTGGGGCAGCCATAGAATCACTTTGGGAGTGGTGTGTAGAGAGGTACCATGAGATCTGATATGGAAATCGGGGAGTTAAAAATCAAGGGGTGACTAACCCTAATATCCGATTGGTGTAGCACAATTTGGAATGTTTTATTTTTGCTTGTTTATATGCAGAGATTTAGCAGAAAATGTGTGTATTTACCGAGAGCTGGAAATAGAAACATCAAAGACCTGCTGCCAGAAACCTAGTAGTTCCACCATTGTATAAAGGAGTACAAATCCCAGCAATACAGTAAAAATGCAGAATACCACTAGCTATAGGGGGTGTATATAGAGAGCCATGTGTTGTATATAGATGACTGTACTGTAGTGTGCTGTAAAGAGATCCATTCATTGTGCTGTATACAGGGAGACCCCTGCATCGTGCTGTATACAGAGCGACCCATGCATTGTACTGTATACAATGAGATCCCTTTCATGGGAAATAGGAAAAGGTGGATACTTTTGTCACCATTTATACCGGGCTCACCTCGCTCTACAGTCTCATGACCTTTCTGGTCTAGGCATGCTTTATACCCTGACAGTAAATTTTGCTGTATTCAGCTTGGTCTATAAATGGTTAGATTTGCCCACCTACATTGTGTGCAATGCCTACCATTTCCCTCTTTCATTCTGTTGACATCTTCTGCAACTTTATTCCTGGCTGGCTATTCTCTGCAGTCTGTGTATTTATGTATCTGCTGCCCCTCAATCTGAAAACACGATTCCCATCACGGGATGCCCTGTGTATTTGTGTATATGTAATAAAAAAAATGGTGCGGCGGTTCAAGAAGCTATGCAGCAAAAATAGACAAATATGCATGAATGACTATCCCTCATTTAAAAAAACAAAACAATAATATGCGATAATAAGATATTCATCCGATTTTACATAAAAAATAATAAAATATCTGCTTTTGATTGAGTACAATGCATGGGTCTCTCTGTATATAGCACAATGTATGAGTCTCTCTGCATACAGCACACTGCAGGGGTCTCCCTGTATACGGCACAATGCAGGGGTCTCTCTGTATACAGTACAATGCAGGGGTCTCTCTGTATACAGCACAATGCAGGGGTCTCTCTGTATACAGTACAATGCAGGGGTCTCTCTGTATACAGCACAATGCAGGGGTCTCTCTGTATACAGCACAATGCAGGGGTCTCCCTGCATACAGAACAATGCAAGGGTCTCTTTACAGTACACTACAGTGCAGTCATCTATATACAATACATGGCTCTCTATATACACCCCTTATATCTAGCGGTATTCTGCATTGTTACTGTATACTGTTCTGGGATTTGTAGTTCTCTATACAATGGTGGAACTACCAGGTTTCTTGCACCGGGTCTTTGAGGTTTTTATTTCCACCTCTCGTTAAATAGACACATTTTCTGCTAAATCTCAGCATATAAACAAGAAAAATAAAACATTCCAAATTGTGCTACACCAATGAGATTAGGGTTGGTCACTCCTTGATGTCCATATCAGATCTCATGGTACCTCTCTGCACACCACTCCCAACGTGATTCTATGGCTGCCCCATCACCAATTAAAGAAAATCATTACACACAGCAGGGAGCAATGATCAAAATTTAGCCATAGTGACCCCCAGTGGTGGCTGTGTATTACACAACATAACTGCAGCAGACTTACAGAGTGTTTGCAAAGAAAGTTGATCTGGAGTCATGAAATGCAAACTTGCTGCAATTGTACCACAATCTTGTGAAACCTAGCAAGTCTAGCCAGGGTCGGCTCTACCCCTAGGCGGAGTAGGTGGCCGCCTAGGGCGCACTGCCACCTAGGGGCGCCTGGCCACTGTTGATCTGTCACTGGCTGCTCTTCATTGATTCATGTAAAAACTGACACTGTCTGACTGAGATAATGAGATTGTATTTGGACAGCGCTTGCTGGTATTCTTATTCTAATACCTATTATATCAGTGTTAGCTTATTCTTATAAAATGCTGCTGTAGCCCATATGCTTTTTTGTGATTGGTGTATTGATCAATACAACACATTATGTGTCGGTGGTGACCCCCAGTGATACCGATTTAAAACTAGTAACGAGGGACGACACACATTACTAAAAGAAATTAACCACTACCCCGTCGGTATCTTAGTGCAACCCTCACCACACGTCTCTCCATGGTACT
>BLSH010072018.1:1085383-1095673 GCA_018402905.1 Glandirana rugosa | reverse complement strand
CCCCCCCCCCCCCCCCCCCCCCCCCCCCCCCCCCCCCCCCCCCCCCCCCCCCCCCCCCCCCCCCCCCCCCCCAGTGTCAACGTTTTTTTTTAATTTTATTTTTTATTATTTTTACGTTAAAATATTTATTTATTACATTTACTTTGGTGAGATGTTAGTAGTCTAACCAGACCCCTGACATCTCCTCTTTGAGACATGGAAAGGGACTGAGGATAGAGATTCCCAGTCCCTTTCTCTGCAGCCTCAGCTGCACTGAACATGAATGGACAGGAGACAGAGGCTCCTCTCCATTCATAAACTGAAGCATCGTAAACACAGTTTACGATGCTCAGTTATGAATGGACAGAGTCAGTGATCACTGACTCTGTCCATTCAGAAAAGGAAGGAGCCAGTAAATGACATATTTACCGACTCCTTCCTCCACTCTCCATCCTGAAAGATCAGAACGGGGGGAGGGGGGTGGTGTGAATGAGCACACAGAGGAGCACATAGGAAGACACAGAGGGGAGCTGAAGCAGGATGGGGGGACCGAAGGAGCCCACAGAGGAGCACAGAGGGGAGTCGGAGGAGGATACAGGGAACACTCAGGGTTGATCGGTGCTATGCCAGGGGAAGTTATAATCACCGATCTCCCTGTGTGGCTTTGAATAAAGCAGCTGAAAGTCACGGAGGGGAGAGGAGGAGAAGCGACTGTCAGCTGCTTTATTGAAAGCCACAAAGGGAGATTGGTGATAATAACTTCCTCCGCCGCCGCACTGATCGCCCCTGAGTGTCCAGGTATCGGGCTAGGCATTGTACTCCTGCAAATGCTTGGTATTGGCACCGATAACGATACTAATATCAGTATTGGTACAACCCTACTCAGTTTTGAATGGACAGAGGCAGTGATCACTGACTCTGTGCATTCAGAAAAGGAAGGAGCCGGTAAATTACAGATTTACCAGCTCCTTCTTCCGCTCTCCATCCTGACAGATCTGGGATGGGGGGGTGGACCAGTGGAGGACAGAAGGGGCGGAGGAACAGATGGAGGGGGACCGGAGGAGCACGGAGGAGGACACAGAGGGGGATTAGAGGAGCACACAGAGCAGAACCAGAGGAGCGCACAGGGGACAGTCAGGAAGTGATCGGTGTGGTGGTGGGGGGAGTCACAAGCACAGATCTCCCTGTATAGATTTCAGTAATGCACCTGAAAGCCGCGGGGGGGGGGAGAGAATCGGCTGTCAGGTGCTTTATTGAAATCTATACAGGGATATTGGTGCTTGTAACTCCCTACACCGCCACACCGATCACCCCTGACTGCCCAGGTATCGGATCAAGCATCGGAGCATTTGCACGAGCACGAGGGCTCGGCACCGATACTAGTATTGGTGTCGGTGCAACCCTAGTTATGAATGAACACAGTGAGTGCGTTCATTTAGAAAAGGAAGGCGCTAGTAAATGAAAAATTTACTACCTCCTGCTCCCACTCTCCATCCCGCAGCAGCATGCCAGCAGCACTGCAGGGCGGGGGGGGGGGCAACACTGGGGAAGCCTGGGCAGTAGGGGGAATCGGCACTGCATGTAGTGAGCAGGGTGTGCCAAGGCACACCTGGTACACCCTCTTGGCACATCTATGTAGGTACCTAATTTGTCCTTTAGAATCCTTCAGAATCTGAACAGAAAAGCTTGAATGAAGGCGGTTATTCCTAGTACTGATGTCCTGCGTGTCTAGGAGCAAAACTTAGACAGGGAATTTTAATGAGAAATAAAGGCAGCATTTTATCATGCATTTTATGGATTTAACCAAGAAGTAAGTTCTGCACAGTCTTAGCTCACTGATTTATCCACATGAAAGCGAAGTCTGGCTGGGACAAAGAAGCCTTCCACAAAATGTAACCTAATGATGTGTATTTGCTAATGTAGTGGTGCGCTTTCTGCCCACAGTCATTTGTTAATCAATTATAAAACACGTCTGAACACATTAATGATACACATAACACTACCCACTTCTTACCCTGAATCATTGCCGTAAGGAAAATAACTTTTCTAAATGTTAAAAAAAAAAAAAAAACAAATCTTGTGATGTGTCAGACAGGCTTACAAATGCATTTATAAAGCTAATGTTCCTGAAAAGCAGAACAAGAAAATATTAAAAGGAAGGAATGCCATCCAGTACAAAGTTTTATTCTGCACCTTTGTGAGATTAGTGTTTACAATTACAGATAATCCCAGATCCCATGTGTCATTTATATAGTTAAGGATCCATGATTTTGGCGGCTACTCTGCCAGATCGCATCCACTTCCCATTTACTGCAGTAGCCTGCAGTGTTTTATGGGTTATTTCCACATTTTTACTTTCCAACTTCTGCGTTTTCAGCTGTTGGCAGTTTTGCAACTGAGATGGCTGGCTGACGGTAAAGAAACAGCTGTTTTGTTAATATTTGACATTATGCTAATGCAATTTTAAGAGCTTTACATGTTAAAGTGAGCAATTTGAAAGCTGTCCTAGACCCTCGACAGCCTGTGTTTTTGTAGAGTAATACCTTCAATGGTGCAATAACAGTCCTGTAAGCCAAGAGCTCTGGCAACCTGTGCATAACATAGCAAAGGCCATTTTTATTATGACCTACCTTAATATGGCAAATATAATTAACATATGATATGGCCAAAATTGCGCATGGTGAGCAAACGTAAACTAGTGGAGTCAACATCAGAATGAACTCACTGTGCAACACTTTTGAAAGTGTTGCTTAGGGAAACAGGGCTTTTTAAAAACAGCTTTCTACATATGACCTTAGTGGAGTACCTAATGTGTGGACAATCTTCACAAAGTGCAATTTCCAAGGAGAATTTTAAAAGTGCCCCCAAATCCATTTACAAACAAAATAATAAATAACAAACCTTTACAATTTATTATAGCACAGTGAAAACACCATCACTATCATTATTGTTATAGCACATGAACATGAATGAATGATAGTTACATAGTTTGTGAGGTTGGAAAAAGTCCATTAAGTCCAACCTGTGTGTGTGCTTTTGTGTCAATATTATATTGTATTTGCCTGTATGTTGTGGTCGTTTAGGTGCCCATTCAATAGTTTTTTGAAATTATCTATGCTCCCTGCTAAAATAAAACTGCTTGTGGAAGAGTATTCCACATCCTCACTGCTCTTACCGTAAAGAACCCTCTACACAGTCTAAGGTTAAACCTCCTTTCTTCTAATTTTAGTGAATGGCCGTGTGTCTTTTTATAGTCCCTTGTGTGGAAAAGTTTTATCCCTATTGTGGGGTCACCATTACTGTATTTGTACATTGAAATCATATCCCCTCTCAAGCGTCTCTTCTCCAGAGAGAATAAGTTCACTGCTCGTAATCTTTCATCATAACGAAGGTCCTCGAGTCCCTTAATCAGCTTGGTTGCCCTTCTCTGGACCCTCTCCAGCTCCAGCACATCCCCCTGAGGACTGGTGACCAGAATTGGACAGCATACTCCAGGTGCGGCCAGACCAGAGTTTTGTATAGTGGGAGAATTATCGTTTTATCTCTGGAAATAATCCCCTTTTTAATGCATGCCAATATCCTGTTGGCTTTGCTTGCAGCAAGCTTGGCATTGCATGCCATTACTGAGCCTGTCATCTAATAAGACCCCTAGGTCCTTTTCCATCCTCTCCCCCTAGTGAGTAGTTTGCACTCATATTTTTGGCACCCAAGTGCATTATTTTACATTTCTGTACTGTATATTAAACCTCATTTGCCATGTAGCTGCCCCCACATTACATTGTCCAAATCTTCTTGCAAGGTTTCCACATCCTGTGGATAAATTATTGCCCTGCATAACTTAGTGTTGTCTGCAAATACCGAGATTGAGCTGTTTATCTCACTCTCCAGATCGTTTATGAATAAATTAAATAGGGTAGGTCCCAGGACAGAACCCTGGGGGACCCCACTCTCCACACCAGACCATTCCGAGTACTCCCCATTTATCACTACACTCTGAATTCACCCTGTAGCCACTTTTCAATCCATGTACTCACCCTTTGGTCCATGCTGACAGACCTTAGTTTGTACAGTAAACGTTTGTGGGGAACTGTATCAAATGCCTTTGCAAAATCTAAATACACCACGTCTACGGGCCTTCCTTTGTTTAGATGGCAACTCACCTCCTCATAGAAGGTTAATAGATTGGTTTGGCTAGAACAATTCTTCATGAATCCATGCTGAAAATTGATCAATGATTGATTAATATATCAAATACAATCGATATAGCACTCAGCCTTACAGTTAACTACTGCAATTGAATCAATAATAATCATAAAAGTGGTGGTATGTAAATTCAATAAGTAAAAACAGAGTTCGTGACAGTCTATAAACCCCTGAGGGTGACTGGATGGGATTAATATCTTCAAACAAAACGTTCTAAATCCAATTAATCAATTCCACATGAAGGGATAAGAGACTCTCCAATCCTGTTAAGATGGAGGCTTACCAGATATCAGATTGAATGAGGCGTTGGACCCTTCACCGGGTACCCAGGTGGTGATGGAAACAGGTAAAACATCACACACTCCTACGAAGATTGGGAGGAGTCCCGCAGGTTGCTGTGCAGCCGGCTCCCAAGGGATCCAGGATCTTCAGGATGGTTGGACGTCAGCTATCTCCTGTTGCGAAGGTACGTCACACACTCCAAGACGGCAAAGTAGGTCTTGCTTGAAAGACAAAAATGTCCGCGAAATCCTACCACTCGTCCGTGGTGGTGATGGGTAGAGAATGGGGTGGACCAATAATTCCCAATATAGGCAAAATCGGAAGGAATTGGAAAAAGACTTGGATAGTGTAAAACCTCGCGATAAGAGGTATTTAATAAATAAAAATTTTAAAAAACCATCAAATAGGTAAAGAGATAAAAGTTACATGCACGCAGCAGATCAGGGCAACAGAAACTTCCGACGCGTTTTGTATAAAAATACGTCATCTGAACCCCAGATGACATATTTTTTAAAATGGTTTCTGTATGCTGCCATGAAGATGCACCAGGAAAGGAAAATTACGGAAAGTTGAGCATACAATTTTCCGTTTTCCTGGTGCTTCATGGCAGCACACACATAGGAACTAACTCGCCATACGGGAGGGTGCAAGAAAAATGTTGTAATGATCAGAAGTGTAATTATGCCCCATGAATTTTCCAAATTTTACTGTCGTGAGCCGGGTTCACTTAAAGTGTAATAAAGGTGTTTCCTGGGAGGACCATATTGCTGACTTGCAAATAGCCTCAGGAGACCCTCAGCACTGAGCTGTGCACTGAGCTGGCACTGCCCTAGTTGAATGTGCTCTTAAGTCATCCGAAACAGGAAGGCCTTGTGGAGAGTAGGCTCTTTTAATTGTCTTAATCTAGGAGGTGACTGTACATGTTGATGCTGATTGACCCTGCTTTAAGCTATGCTGCAACCAAGAACAGATTTCTGCTTTCCTGAATGAAAAGGTAGCTGCCAAGCAGGTCACCAGAGTTAGATCAACATCGAGGGGATGTGGTTCTCTCACTCATCCAAGAAAGATGGTAAACTAACTTCCTGGTTAAAGTCGAAGGAGAAAGACACCACATTTATAAAGGCAGTCTGGAGTTTTAGGACTATTCTGTCCAGGTAGAACGTTTAGGTGAGGCTCCTTGAGTACAAAGCCTGCAGCTCTGACACCCTTTTTCACAGAGGTTGAAGCAACCAGAAATACGATCTTCAGATTGCAGAGTGTGGCCAATTCTGTAGGATAGAAGTGAGGCCTTGATAGAGCTGAGGAACATGAGTAAATGCCACATAGGGAACAATGGTTTCCTGGCAGGTATATAAATTCATGCAATTGCATCACTAAAGGGTTAAGGACTCCCTGTAAGTGCAGACAAGGCTGAAGTTTGAACGTTAAACATATTTGAACCTAGGCCCTTGTTTTGCCCCAGTTGTAAGAACTGTAGAACCTTGGCTCGTTTAGGTGATAAAGACTCCATGCTTTTACTGTGTGAGATCTGCATAATTTTCCCATATTCTTTGGTAAGTCTTATTCACAAAGACCTCTCTGGCTTAACACAAGGTAGCCACTACCTGCGCTGAGCACCCTTGACTTGGTAGCCTACATCTCTCAACTTCCATGCCATCAAAAAGTAGTCTCTTGGGGCTGGATGGCAAAACTGGCCGTGAGAGAGCAAATCTGTCATCACTGTAAGAGGCAGTGGTAACTCAATGCTTAAGTGTAGGAGAGACACTAGAGCCTGCTAAGCCAACTCAAAAACAATTGGTCAGTTACAAAGAACCAAGGATACGCTGTCACTGTTCTGCTGGAGAGACTTCACTCCCAAAGCACCTTTGACTTTCTCTATCAGAGGACAGATTACCTTGTGGAAGTTCTACTGAATTTTCCCCTTCGTTATTGCAGACAGTGAGACCTTTGTGAATGCCCTGGGGGAGATGCACAGACCAAAGGGGAGGCACTGAAACTGGCAGAGGAATTGAGGATGAATTGGGACAAGTAGGTGTCTGATAAACCTACAGAGCATCCAGTCTCCCAGATTTATCAATAATATAATGGATTGAAGGTTTTCTATCTTGCATGGCTCCAACTTCCTGTGCTTGTTGAGGGTTTTTTTTTTGTACCACTGGGCACAGATTACCTGATTTGGATTTTTTTTTCCAGAACAGAGGTGAACCGAATCCTCATCTCCTCTAGGCAAGTGGAACCTTTAAGATTGCTCATTTATTTAATCCAGCTACAAAACTTGACCAGAATTTTTTAAATTTTCCATTAATTCTGGTAGCCTGGCTGACTGAAATAGATTAAAAGGTGGACATCCCATCTATCAATGTTATATGATCGTTATGCTCATTGAATTACACCCCTGCATGAGTGAATGCTTGTCATGATGTTATACTTTTTCAATAAAAATGATTGTACCAGGGGGGGGGCGTGTCCTGGCCACGAGAGGAGATGGCCATCTGATCACCGAGCTCTGCCTCTCCGCTCCTCCGATCAGCTCTCCCAGCCCTGCCACAGCAACTATTCCCCCTCCATTATAGAGGGGAACCTGCCGGGACCCGTCCGGAATATGCCCAGGAAGGATAAACAAGCGAACGGCTCCCGCAAGCTAGACTTCTACATGAGGCCTACACAGAGCAATGGCGCCGCTCAGCAGAACGGAGCAGGCGAGGGCGGGCAGATCACACGACTCCTTCACAGGGAAACGCTGCCACTGAGATGAATGACACTCCTGCACTGGACCAAGATCAATCGCTCAACTCAGGGGACAGAGGTAAGAGATTAGCAGAGTTCCCTCTGCACTCTCCTAATAAACAGCCGTCCACAAAAAAAACAACATGGCGCTGGGACCTGTAGTCCCACAACAGGAGAAACCTCCATCCCCCCTCTGGCAGCTTTCCCCACATCCGATAGCCCTGCTTCTGAACAAGCAATTAAAACTATGCTCCTAGCTCTACAGGCAGATCTACATAAGGAGCTTAAAACCTCCATTACACAACTACAAGGAGAAATCACATTACTAGAAGACCGCACAACATACATAGAGCAACACTTAGAGGAGGCCACTAAAGCCCACAACAGGATGGTCGACATACAAGATGACCAAGCAGCCACAATACAAATGCTGCGCCTGAAAGTCGCCGACCTAGAGGACCGGTCGCGCAGGCAAAATATAAAAATCAGAGGGGTCTCAGAATCCTTAGGCACCCCAGAAATTATCCCCTATCTACAGCAACTCTTCAGGAAGCTCATACCATCCCTCACCACGAAGGATCTTCTCATAGACCGAGCTCATAGGATCCGCAAGCCACAGCATCTCCCCGCTTCAGTACCTAGAGACATCCTTGCGAGACTACACTATTTCCATGTAAAGGACGATATCATGAAAACAGTGAGATTCTTACGCTCTATGCCAGAGCCCTTTAGCAAAATACTGCTGTTTAATGATATCTCCCCTGCCACCTCTCAGGCACGTAAGACTTTTTCCCAAGTCACAGCGACCCTGATGGAACAAAAAATCCCCTATAAATGGGGCTACCCCACCAAACTGCTAGTAACCCACAACAACCAACAAGTCTCAGTCCTCACCCCGAAAGAGGGCATCAAGCTTCTCAACAACTGGGGCTTCAGCACTCAAGAACCTCCCCCACACCAAACAGGGGTCCTCACCCAAAAATGCATAACCCCTGGGCCTCCAGATCTAACACCTAATAGACTGCATACGAGGTCCCACATCCCTTCTACATGAGAAGGGTGTTTGCTGGCTGGATAATTATCTCATTGATATGCCTAATTCAGTTTAGGAGCGTGAGAGTCAGACTGGACACTTCTCACACCCCTCTGGAATATAGTGTGCCAAGCACACTAACCTAAACCACAGTTCTTAACTGCAACTTATTCAATCTGTTTGCTTTCAAGTTTCTTTTGTTCACCTTACCATTGTTAACTTGTTGCACAACCTAACTTGACGTTATTCTTTTTTCTGAACAGCAAATTATTTATCCTACCCCAAAGGCACTACAATCCTGCGATTGCTGCGGGCCTCACACGGTTGTGGAGCATACCAAACGGGGACTACTTCCCTATACCTTCTATACACTTTTACGTGACACTAGAAGTAGCAGATCCCAACTAGCGCCAGGAGCTGAATTTTTTTTCACCTCCTTCCCAAATCACAATGTCCATCACAATTGCCTCCCTAAATGCGAAGGGACTAAATAGCCCCTTCAAGCGATCACTTCTATGGCGAGAAGCCAAACTTCTGAAGGCGGATGTCCTGTGTATCCAGGAAACGCACTTTACTGAAATCAACCCCCCTAAATGCTCGAACAGGCAATTTCCAATATGTTTTCATGCACGTTCGGATCGAAAGAAAAGAGGAGTCATGATAGCGATTAATACATCAGTAGCTTTCAGACTCACCCATTTGGATCAAGACCCAGCTGGTAGATACATTATACTGTCTGCCTGTATCAAAAACCAACCAGTGGTCATTGCTAACATTTACGCCCCAAATACACATCAAAAACGTTTTTACAGATCGGTCCTTCAGAAACTGCAACACTTCCCTAGAGACCAACTCATTCTCTGTGGGGACTTTAATGAGATCATTGACCCTCTCATGGATTCATCCAATAAAAAAAGGAGAAGGTCGACAGCTCTATCATCCCTCATCTCACAAGAGGATCTGTATGATCCTTGGAGATGTCTCCATGGCGCTGAAAGGGACTACTCCTTCTATTCGTCCTCGCAGAGATCTTATTCCAGAATCAACCTGTTCCTGACCTCCAAGGTACTTTTACAAAAAATCACAAAAGCATCCATAGGTAGTATCACCTGGTCGGATCACGCCCCTGTAACAAAAACTCTCCTTCTCAACACCCAAACACCCAATCATAAGTCATGGCGACTAAACCCCGCCCTACTAGACACCGGGGAGAATCGGGAACAGGTCGAGTCTGCAATCCGCTTGTTTTTTTATACCAACGCAGGATCAGTCTCCAGTCCCGCCACTATGTGGAATGCCCACAAAGCCACACTAAGAGGTATATTCCTAAAAATAGGTGCCCAGGAGAAAAAAAAGAGGAACAAAAATATAGATGATCTTTTAGCACAAATCAGAACCTTAGAATTCATTCATTCATTCATAAAAAAGACCCTAAAAATTTGACATCCACAGATCTCAACAAATTAAGAAATGAACTTAGTTCTCTCCTTCAAAAAAGCCACGACTTTTACATTAGGCGTTTGCGTCTCTCCTGGCATTCCCAGGGAAACAGACCAGGAAAGTTCCTGGCGCAGCAATATAAACGAAGAGCCACACAAAACAGGATTGAATCCCTAGTAGAGTTGAGCGAACACCTGGAAGTTCGGGTTCTGCTGGTCCGTCCGAACTTCGGGACAAAGTCCGGGTCCGGGTCCGGACGGAACCCGAACGATCGCACGGACCTGGGCCTGAAACAGGGCTTCAAGCCTGCCTGGTCGTCTTGGGCTTGAAGGTCCACAAGCGAGTTGAGATGATCCCTAAGTTAGGACAAAACACACCGAGAAGCAAATATAACGACGCGGTCCTTGAAAGGACCAGACAAAGGGACCCTTACGGTCCTCTCTGCGTTTGCGGATTACATTTTCAGCACCGAAAAAACTTCCTCTCTTGATTCAAGTAAAGAATTAAACAACTCTAGACACCTACAGTTTAAAAATCCCAGAAAAAATACTTACTTACTTACTTAAGATTCCAAGACTAAACACGATTTTCTAGTAGATATAAAAACAAGGAGAAAAAAAAGAGGA
>BLSH010072018.1:1012523-1068583 GCA_018402905.1 Glandirana rugosa | reverse complement strand
AAGTTAAATTTATGAAGAAAAATTACTTTTTTGAAAATTTTTCAATACAAACTAAAAAAAAGTGGTTTTTTTTCAAAATTTTCGCTACTTTTTCGCTTGTATTGAAAAAAATAAAAAACCCAGCAGTGATTATATACCACCAAAAGAAAGCTTTATTTGTGAGAAAAAAATGATAAAAATTTTGTTTGGGTACAGTGTAGCATGACTGAGTAATTGTCATTTAATGTGTGAGAGCGCTGAAAGCTGAAAATTGGTCTGGTAAGGAAGGGGGTGTAAGTGTCCTGTATGGAAGTGGTTAATATTCAAAATATTCAAAGCAAACTCGTCCATCCATCCATGTCTCCATGCTTTATTTTGTTGAAAAAGCACTTAAAAATACCCCCCCCCCCCCCCCCGCTAGTATTTCTAGCCGTGGCCATCATGAGTAAGGGCAGATGATTCATGTGGAATTTACTTCCTGGAATCCATCTGCCCTTAGCCCATGCATGCAGGCAGGAGGGTGTACTTAGCTGAGAAAGCCCCTCCTTAAATAAAAATGCCCAAGAAGACTCTTGGATGTATGACATAATTTTGGCATAGGACAGGCACCAGGAAGCAGCTGAAGAAATGTAAAGAAAAGTATTTAATAATGCTAGCTGCATAATGTTTAAAAATAATGTTGATTGAAAGAATAAAGTTCCATTTAAAGTATATGTCCATCCATATGTCTCCATTTTAGAGTGGGAAAGGATTATTGCCTCTGTCAGGTTAGTGCAAGGCAATGTCAGAGAGATTTACCCCCGCTTCCTGTCCTGCTATTAAAGTTTATACCAGACAGGAAGTAAAGGGAACTGTAAGGCAAAAAATGAGGGACAGATGGTCCCACTAGGTCAGACTTTTAAGGCACTCCAGACTTGGATATATAAAAAACACAAATTTTATTTATACAAAAATTATATTAAAAAGACAGACAACACAATAATTAAAAGCATGTATGTGATATTAGCATAATTTTATAGGGCGACACAGTGGGGTAGTAGGGCGACACAGTGGTGTAGTGGGTAGCACTTTCGCCTGGCAACAAAAGGGTTGCTGGTTCGAATCCCAACCACGACACTGCCTGCCTGGAGTTTGCGTGTTCTCCCTGTGTCTGCGTGGGTTTCCTCCCACACTCCAAAGACATGCTGGTAGGTATATTGTAGTGTAAATTGGCCCTAGTATATGTATGAATGTGAGTTAGGGACCTTAGATTGTAAACTCCTTGAGGATAGGGACTGATGTGAATGTACAATGTATATGTAAAGCGCTGCGTAAATTGACAGCGCTATATAAGCACCTGAAATAAATAAATAAATAAATAAACAGTTGTTACATGTGTGTTAGAACCATAAGCCCCTGTGCTCCAACACACGTTTTGCAAACTCGCTTCCTCAGGACACATTCAGGAGTGATGGAAATGAAACAGAGGTCTCACAAACAGCAGGACGCATGCACATGACAAGGAGAAAAGCTGCTTCCTTTCCAGACTTCGAAAAGACCAGCAAGAGTATTAGGAATACACCTCAAATGTATATGAGATCATATGGTACTTATTAGCTGAGGCAATCCGTAGGGGGCACCATTTAACTAGGATACACAGAGAGAGAGAGAGAGATGCCAATGTCCAATAAATAGTAATTCCTAGAGCCTGTTACACCAATAGTTCCATATAAGAAATCCACATCCCAATGGAGTGCAATCACTGGACATATATACATAATTACTGTGTCCCATCAGTGTGCAGGCATCAGTATATAGGCTGTGGGAGATTAGCTCATGAGGATCACTTTTCAGATGCAAACATCCAACATGGAGGACAGTCTCTTAAAAATCTGGCGGCTTGCCAGGTTTATTATTTCAGGTATGCAAGTTCAAAACACAAACAAAAAGAGAAAAAAAAATCCTTGCCGTCTGGTGCTAATCTAAACAAAAAGGTTCCTCTCTGTGCAAACCTTGTTCTTAGAGTCCAACTTAGCACACAGAGCTTTCTCAGCTTTCTCCCTCTGAGATCCAGGATAGAGCTCTTCTCTGTTCTCTTGCTGGTCATTAAATGCATTTTGCGAGACCTCTACTCCATTTCCATCACCTCTGAATGTGTCCTGAGGAAGCAAGTCTGCGAAACGTGCATTGGCGCACGGGGGCTTATGGTTCTCACACACATGTAACACCTGGCTGTTATGAAATGATGCTGATATCACATGCGTGCTTTTAATTATTGTGTTGTCTATCTTTTTGATATAATTTTTGTATAAATAAAATTTGTATTTTTTATATATCCAAGTCTGGAGTGCCTTAAAAGTCAGAGTGTGGGACCATCTGTCCCTCATTTGCCTTACAACTATATGATTGCGGATGTGGCTATACGAGTGAACCTTCCTCTTTTTATTCAATAAAGGGAACTGTGTTTTATTTATTTATTTTCTACTTATGTTCCTGTTGGAGGGATTTTCTTAAAATCTGTGATCAAAAGTATATGGACGTTTCAAAAAACTATCCTGCTCACTGAAGTGTGACGTGTGCCTGGACTTCTTATCTCCTAGACAATTATCTTGATAACACTCTTAAGCTCTGATAACTATAGATATATCCTAATGATATACAATATCCATTACTATTCAAGTGTGTCAAGAAAAATTGCTTTATTTCTTTAATGGTTGTATTTCATTGCTTTTCTGCTACTTGGAGTTTCTAAAGAACTCTCATTTGAGGCGAGGATTGTGCCTGTGCCTCACCAACACTTCTAAACTCTAATCTCTATAGCCAAATCCTTTAGCTTTTACTGCATAAGTGTGTCAAGAAACAAATATTTTTGGTGTTTTTTTAATAATTTAATTTCATTGCTCCTTGTAATTCAGTGTATAAATATGTGGATTTCATAACCATTTTCACAATTGTATAAAGCGTGAGGAAAAGACCCAAACTTGTAAGCAGGTGAAGTTAGCTAGTCTGCCACTAGGTGGCTCTGTCCCAGAAGAGTGTGTGTTAGCAGAAAATAGTGTATACAGGTGCTAGGCCCTTTTAAGCTGGAGAACTCCTGTAGTGATGTCATGAGTGTGTCAGTGGGCTTATATATGCCAGGTTGGGGGGAGCCCAGACCAGTTGGGGCATATGAGCCAGCAACCCCACCAGCATGCAGATGTAGTCAACTAATGCAGAGGCCCTGGACAGGGCTGGAGGACAGAGCAATATAGTTCTGCACCCAGAAGAGCTAGCCATAGTCTTACTCTTTTGTATGGTTGGTGGAGGCTAGAGCGGGATGCGAAAGGCCTTTCAGGCCAGGCCAAATTTTCTCTGCAGTGAGTTCTATCCCCCTGGAGGACCTTGGAGGAGTGTGCTGAAACTAGAGGGGCAGCTGCAGTGATTTTGTCTCTGGAACGACAAGTAGGGAGTTGTGATACATTTAGTCTATGCCAAATTAGAGCCCTCTGAGTGAGCACTAATGACCCTGAGAAGGAGAGAGGGACTGTGCTAAAAAGAGGAAGATGGCATAAGGGTGATGTGCTGCGTGCTGCTTTCACATAATGACTGATGCAGTTTGTATACTATATGTGATATGACATGTCACTGCCATCTTCTAAAGAAACACCAGTAGCGTGCAGAAACTGTACTATGTGTGTGGACATTCCTTTCTTTTAAATACATTGCATAAAGGCTAAGGGCTGGGGATGTCATAGGAAGACCTCTGACAGGGAGTTGAGCGCAATATGACAGAGGTAAAGGGCTACAAGTAGGTGGGTTTTTGTTCTATCTAAGAAAAGCAGGGCAGGGATTTGTACTCTTTGGCACCAACACACAACCAATCACTAAACCCACTTACAAGCTTGTATCTTTAATAACTTGCCTGCAATTAGATGCAAGCACCCCAGCAGGGGTTTCCGCGATTAGCTGCAAATATGCAGCCCCATTAAAAGCAAGCTAATCGCTCCTACTCGCGTGTATTCTCCTAAGCAGCCATCACATGCAATTGCTTCAACCCTACGTGCAGATCAACTGCCTGTGTGAATGCAAAACTCACCAAAAAACTGTATATGCAGGTAAGGGGGACCTGTAAATACAGTATCTCACAAAAGTAAGTACATCCCTCACATTTTTGTAAATATTTTATTTTATCTTTTCATGTGACAACATTGAAGAAATGACACTTTGCTACAATGTAAAGTAGTAAGTGTACAGCTTGTATAACAGTGTAAATTTGCTGTCCCCTCAAAATAACTCAACACACAGCCATTAATGTCTAAACCGCTGGCAACAAAAGTGAGTACACCCCTAAGTATAAATGTCCAAATTGGGCCCAAAGTGTCAATACTTTGTGTGGTCATCATTATTTTCCAGCACTGCCTTAACCCTCTTGGACATGGAGTTCACCAGAGCTTCACAGGTTTACCACTGGAGTCCTTTTCCACTCCTCCATGATGACTTCATGGAGCTGGTGAATGTTAGAGACCTTTCACTCCTCCACCTTCCGTTTGAGGATGCCCCACAGATGCTCAATAGGGTTTAGGTCTGGAGACATGCTTGGCCAGTCCATCACCTTTACCCTCAGCTTCTTTAGCAAGGCAGTGGTCGTCTTGGAGGTGTGATTGGGGTTGTTATTATGTTGGAATACTGCCTTGAGGCCAAATCTCTGAGGGGAGGGGATCATGCTTTGCTTCAGTATGTCACAGTACATGTTGATATTCATGGTTCCCTCAATGAACTGTAGCTCCCCAGTGCCAGCAGCACTCATGCAGCCCCAGACCATGACCCTCCCACCACTATGCTTTAGTGTAGGCAAGACACACTTGTTCTTGTACTCCTCACCTGGTTGCCACCACACACTCTTCACACCATCTGAACCAAGTAAGTTTATCTTGGTCTCATCAGACCACAGGACATGGTTCCAGTAATCCATGTCCTTAGTCTGTTTGTCTTCAGCAAACTGTTTGCAGGCTTTCTTGTGCATCATCTTTAGAAGAGGCTTTCTTCTGGGATGACAGCCATACAGACCAATTCAATGCAGTGTGCGGCATATGGTCTGAGCACTGACAAGCTGACCCCCACCCCTTCAACCTCTGCAGCAATGCTGGCAGCACTCATACGTCTATTGCCCAAAGACAACCTCTGGATATGACATAGAGCACGTACACTCAACTCCTTTGGTCGACCATGGCGAGGTCTATTCTGAGTGAAACCTGCCCTGTTAAACTGCTGCATGGTCTTGGCCACCGTGCTGCAGCTCAGTTTCAAGTTTTTGGCGATCTTCTTATAGCCTAGGCCATCTTTATGTAGAGCAACAATTCTTTTTTTCAGATCATCAGAGAGTTATTTGCCATGAGGTGCCATGTTGAACTTCCAGTGACCAGTATGAGAGAGTGAGAGCGGTAACACCAAATTTAACACACCTGCTCCCCATTCACACCTGAGACCTTGTAACACTAAGAAGTCACATGACACCGGAGTGTGAAAATGGCTAATTGGGCCCAATTTGGACATTTTCACGTAGGGATGTACTCACTTTTGTTGCCAGAGGTTTAGACATTAATGGCTGTGTGTTGAGTTATTTTGAGGGGACAGCAAATTTACACTGTTATACAAGCTGTACACTCACTACTTTACATTGTAGCAAAGTGTCATTTCTTCAGTGTTGTCACATGAAAAGGTATAACAAAATATTTTAAAAAATGTGAGGGGTGTACTCACTTTTGTGATATACTGTAGAAACAAGCTATGCAACGTTGACCAAAGTTAAATAATGCCCTTGCTACAGGTGTAGGCCATTTACATACTTACCACTCAAAGCCTGACTGAAAAACTCCCAGAGATATTATCATCTCATCCTGCCTTGTTTCACTCTGTACATGGTCCTGAACTCTGTACATAGCATGGTCCTGAACTCTGCATTCTGTAAACAGTGCAGACCTGAATTATGCACTCTGTGAGCAAGCACGGCCCTGAACTTCTGAAGTAGCACACCCCTGCAATCTGAACATAGTGCACTCTTGAACTCTGCACTCTACATGTAGCACACTCCTTGCATTTAATGCCTCTTTTAGACCTTCTCATTCTTGGTGCAATTTGGCAACACCCACCATTTGCTGAAGTGCGTTTTCCGCTCCCCCTCATTCCTACCCTGACGGGGGGGCTGGTTAAGTTTCTGCACCTATTCTATGTGAAAAAATGTCCTGGGCTTATATACCCTTTAGGATTCTATCACACCTGTCTGCAGTGGTGCATTGCATTAATGCATGTTGGTATGGTATACACCTTTCACATGATTCATTAATCAATGCAGATAGAAAAACATTTCTGCACCCTTTTTTTATATAGTACACCACAACACAGAGGTACGTTACAATGCACTGCACTGCAACACAACTCAGATGCATTTGGGCTGCTTTTCACAATGGACGGCACTACAATGCATCAATGTCCATATTATGCATTATTGCAATACAATAGTGTGAATCAAGGTTTTAAAGGTTATAATATTTAACTTTTCTTTTAGGCTTTTCATATTTCCACAAGTGCTTTCATCATTTTTTTATTTTAACATAATCAAAGCTTTACCTTTAATCACTGAAAAAGAGCATTTGATTTGTCATGAACTACAGATTTGAAGTAATAGCAAACACTCTCATTTACAAAGACCGTCCACATAGGGAATCATTAATTACTTCACAGGTCTGGGCATAAATATTCAACTAGTCCTGACTAGCTAGGTCCCTATCCCCCTGGATCTTCAAAAAGCATCACAGTAGTGCATCTAAAGCCTCTGATGCTGCTGTTTAACCTATCCTTATTCCTACAAGTACCTAGCTATCCCACGGGGAGGCCTATCTGTTTCGTTTGGACAGAAATTCTTAATCCCCAGAGTCTTTAGACAGCCGCAGAATTAATTCCTGGAGTCATTCTATGCAGAATGAGTAAGTGGAAAAGTGAAAGCACAGAGTATAATCAACATACAGCTATCGTACAGCAGCAGCTGCTGCCTGGAAAAAACGAACGCGCCTCCAAGAACGAACCATATTTTTCTCCTTGGTCCGTGTTCATGAATTCCTTTTCACACTGCTTCATTCATCTGTCTTCTACAATAACCATGTAAACTGCTGTATGGTGGTATTTAACCTATGTCAGGTCAATGAATTCCACATAAACCACTACTCACAACTGACAAGTTGTTGACGGTTTAAGTAATGGAATAGTTTACAGTGGATGCCTGCAGACTCAAAAATCACCTAATGTAGCAAAACGAATAGTAATGTAAAAGCTAGCACTATTTACTTTTTTTTTTCGAAGCACATGATTAGAGCCAGAAGCTTTAATTGGCTTGAAAAAGGGTGGGCTCTGTCCAGTTGTGTGACATTAGAGAATTAATATTCACTAATGTCTTCCTGTTTCTCCTCTTAGCCAATCAGGAAGTGGGTCCTGAGACCCAATTGACCAAGAGTCCTAAGACCCGATTGGCCACGAGTCCTAAGTCCTGATTGGCCAGGAGGAGAAGTGACCACCGGGACTTGGGAGGAGACGCAGAGGGGGGAGCCGCTGAAGCCCCGACGTTCGATGGGGTAAGTGCAGGGCTGGCAGGGGGGCCTGGTGGGTGACGGGTGAGCAATCTAGCGATGGGGGAAGCGGCGATCGATCGAGCATGCGAGTGCTGGAGGGGTGCGTTATGTGGTTGGTTGGCTGGCTGGGGAGGCTGGCTGGCTAGGGGGGCAGTAGGCCGCCCCCCCCAAGAAAACTGAACACCAGCCACCAATGTTTGGGTTCCTTTCACAGTTTTAACATAGACCTATGGGTGTCCATTAAAAATATGAACTGCAGCACCTAATTATGGACACATCTGCTCCTTCAGTATTCTCTTTGTCCCTGCACAAAAACTTGCTGATCCTGCCCATGAATTCAAACTAATGAAGCTTCCTGTGATGGTGTTGCAATGATGCTGATCTGCTATTGAACTCAGGGCATAGTTTCAAACTTATGTGGGCTGTGCCTAATTGCATACAGTGGGATGAAAATTGTTCCAGGGGAAGTGGCTATTAGCATTATCATTGCCATTTTGCCAGCCTGTAGCTTGTCAATCAGCACCTGGCTGCCCCTAGTCTTGCCCACTACTTTCTGGATTAACAGCACTGCCTCAGTCGTTGAAACCCTCCCACTGTTATCTGTAATGTCTGGAAGGAAAAGTGTGTGAGAAACAAATAAAGGAGGATTTGTCTCAGTCATTGAAGGTAAATGGATTTAGTGCTAGTTTGGACTGTCATACAGGAGGTTTCATAATATAATTTTATTGTGACATTTTATGAATCTTAAATGTAGTACTAAATGCATCAAACAATTGATACCACTTTAGACCGCAAGTGGCTGTACTCACTCCTTCCCAAAAAACAACTCTCAATCAACTTTATTGTCCAAAGCATAATACTGCCACTGGACACTGCTGATCCTCTAATCCTAATTAGGCAGTCTTGTTTTTGAGACTTGCTGAAGTATTGTTAGGTGTACTACTATTAAATACTGATGACTATGAAGGTGTAGCTTAAGGCTGGATTCACACTAGTGAGAATTGGATGCAGGTTCTCCGCATCCAATTCGTAATAGCAGGAGATTGTAACTGGCTCTCTATGGAGCCGGTTCATGCATCTCCGGACCAGCTCCAGTGCAAATTTGCACAGATGTCCTGTGCGTCTTTTGGTCCGTTTCAGGTCTGAATTTAGCCCAAAATTCGGGCTGAAATTTGACCTAAAATGGTGAACGGAGACGCACCAGACCCCTGCTGTGAGCCAGAGCATGCTGCGGTGTGAACCCAGGCTTAAAGTGCAGAAGATGAATGTGTGGATAGGCATTAGAACCTCTATGTGAGTAAGTTGTGTACCTGAACTAGTTTGACTTGAGTTTAAAGAATATCTCTGCCCAACATGTTGTTTAGCTTCTCTGACTGTTGAATATCAAATTACTCCATGTTCTGTCTGATACTCATCATTTGGAAAGGAAGTAGGGGGGAAGCTTTAATGATAATAAAAAATGGTGCGCTAATTCAAGAAGCTATGCATCTATGCAGCTATGCATGCAGCTATGCAATAGACAAATATGCATGAATGACTATCCCTAATTTAAAAAAAAAAAAGCAGTAATATGCGATAATATGCAATAATATGTAAAACAGTGATAAAGTGCACTAGTTCAAGAAGCTAAACAGCAAAAATAGACAAATATGCATGGAAGACTGTCTCTAATTTAAAAAAAAATACAGTATTATGCGATAATATATGAAAAAGTGCTAAAGCGCTTGGATCAAAAGCAGATATTCTTCTGATTTTACATAAAAAATAAAATAAGTCCCAAATGATAAAGTGCATGTGCATCAAAAAGTGATGAGATGTGAAAATCAAGTGCTCAAAAAACAGTTCTTGAAAGTTGTGCACACAATTGCTTCCACCATCCAGGCATCCACCAGGGATGTGCCCTAGCAGCTCACCTTAAACAGTTATCAACAGTAATCGAGCAATTGTGTTCACAACTGTTTTTTAAGCACTTGATTTTCACATCTCATCACTTTTTGATGCACATGTACTTTATTATTTGGGACTTATTTTATTATTTTTTTAATGTAAAATCAGATGAATATCTGCTTTTGATCCGAGCATGTTATCACTGTTTCATATATTATCGCATATTATCGCATATTACTGTATTTTTTTATGTTTTTTTATTAGGGACAGTCTTCTATGCATACTTGTCTATTTTTGCTGCATAGCTTCTTGCATTAGCGCACCATTTTTTATTATCATTATTTGTGTTAGAATTTTGAAGTCACTTGCTAATGGTTGCAGCTTTTTCATGTCTATTTTTAGGGTGAAATATTATTCTTTGGTATTTATTTTGTATATTAGTTTTGTTTGGTTGTGAGGTCCATAGCAGCGCACAAGTACTTCATTTTTAATTTTAAGGGGGAAATCTTTGCAATGGAGATACTGGGGAAGGATATAATTATTTGGGTGTGACCTTCCAGAAGGATCCTTGCCTGGGGAGGAGGTTATGCGGGAGGTCCTTTTTCCTACTAGGCCTGCTGCCTGGGGAAGTTTTTGTTGAGAGAAGGACCTGAGCCTGGGCCGGAGGAAACATAAGGTACCCCAAAAGATGGGGTATGAAGGATTTTTGCTGTCTTGGTGGAGGGCATATTCAGAGCAAGCAGAGCAGGAAGATGGCCGCCTGTTTGGAGCATCTTTGGAGGAGGCTTCTGTGCTGAAGAGGGTACTGGAGAACTGGGTATAAGCTGCTGCCAGTAGACCTTGCAAGAAGTTTTCACCGCTGTTTTGATTACTTTGATTTACTAGAGAAGGAGTCTGGAGCTTTATTTTTGTGGATCCTGTGTCCCAATCCTCTCTGAGTTTATTGAGTAAAATAAATCCTTTAAATTATCTAAAGTGACTGACACCAAATTTTCTTCTTTGTCTCGCAAAAAGCCAAGGATTCTGCCCTGAGAGTTAAAATGACAACTAACAGAGAACCTGGAGGTCCTCCGCATCTGCCCGGGGCTAAGGTGGTGCTACAATTTTTATATAAGGGAAATTAATCCAGGCTGAAAAGACATAGTGCCTTTAGCATACTACTTTCTTTCTTTAAGAACAACCAGGAGGCACAGATATACTTTCTGTGCCTTGGTTTCATTTTCACCATGTCCAAGACCAATTGCCAAATGTCTCCCCATGACTGCCTGGGGATGGTGTGTGATGTGCAGCTGTGTGATTTGGCCTGGGGTCTGAGGTCTAGGAGGCCTTTGTATATGCTTGGTGCAAATGCCAGGAACTATACAAAGCCTGCCTGCCCAGTGTGGCCCTGCTGGAAGCCCTGGGGTCTGCCACTGCCAGCCTCACAGAAAACAGGAGTCTGGATAGAGAAGTGATGCCTGGAATGGAGCACCAAAAGTTACGTTACCGCTGAAAACACTGAGGATGAGGAACTTGTGGAAAGCCTTGGAAAACATCAAGAAGATCACTGAGGCGTCTGTTGTTAATAAAAGAGATGCTGTTTCTGCTGGAAAAGGTACAGGTTGCTGGTTTCATATTAAACGTCCATTTGGCCTATATCAAGGTTTATAAATGTAGTCTGTGAGTCTGCAAATCAGTAAGGGTGCTCTAACCGCTGGTCGGCAATTGACGGCGACAAGGTGCCTCTTTCCCGCAAAACGCCGTCAAATGACGGCAGCTGCGGGATCGGGCCTAGTGAGCGCGCGCGCGCCGCCGGAGGCGCGCCCGCATGTTCACTGTGTTCGGGGAGGGCCAGGGAGCAGGTGTGGCGGAGTCGATCTCCGCCGGCCACCCGCGATGCCCCCCCCGGAGTGAAAGAACGGAGGTCCGTGTAAGTAAACACGGACCTCCGTTCTGTGAAGGGGGAAGGGCTGTGATCACAGCCTTCCTGTACATGGAGGCTGTGACCACTTCCCTTCCCCAGCTAGGGCAGTCCCCCCACAGTTAGAACACACCCAGGGAACACAGTTAACCCTTAGAGCGCCCCCTGCAGGTTAACCCCTTCACTGCCAATGGCATTTACACAGTAATCAGTGCATTTTTATAGCACTGATCGCTGTATAAATGCCAGTGGTCCCAAAAAAGTGTCAAAATGCTCCGACATGTCCGCTGAAATATCACAGTACCGCTAAAAATCGCAGATCGCCGCCATTACTAGTAAAAAAATAAAATAATATAAAAACTCCAAAAATGAATTCTCATCATCCGTAAACGCGACCACTTTTGTGCAAACCAATCAATAAACGCCGATTGCGATATTTTTATCACAAATATGAGGAAGAATATAAATCGGCCAAAACCGGTGAAAAAAAAATGTTTTTTTATATTTTTTTTTTGGATTTGTATTTTAGCAAAAAGTAAGAAATTTGTTTTTTTTTGCAAAATTGTCGCTCTTCTTTTGTTTATAGCGGCGATCAGAAATTATGCAGCGGTGATCAAATACCACCAAAGAAAGCTCTATTTGTGTGAAAAAAAGGAGGCAAATTTCGTTCGGGTACAACGCCGCACGACCGCGCAATTGTCAGTTAAAGCGACGCAGCGCTGAATCGCAAAATGGGGTCCGGTCCTAAAGCTGGAAATCCTTCCGGGGCTGAAGTGGTTAAAGTCACTGGCACCCAATTATTACACATCCTCCACCTTTCAACCATGGACTCAGCCTTGGGAAAATGCTAGCACACCCTGTCACTGGGTGTACTCCTCATGCCTCCAGGGGTCAAGCAGGTGCTACACTTGATATAAAATATTGACTTATGTACGAGGAACAGCTGATTGGGTTTGTCAAATGCATGTACCATTTTGGAAACATTTTTTCAACTATTTTAAAATAGACCAATGCTGTTAAAAAAGTAGGCTACCAATGCTAGAATATCCATAAAATGCTGTGTGCTGGGCTGTCCTGCAAATCCAGTGGCTTTACTGTCCCAAAACAAATAAGCAGATCAGGGGTTCTGACTTCACTTGCTTTGTTAACTAAAAAGCTAAAGTAAGGGTGACATAGAAACATAGAAACATAGAAAAGTGACATCCTCAGAGTTAGCATCTTTAGAAACAGAACAATAGTGGAAACTACCACACCTCTACCCCCAATGATTCACTTGTAAAATGCACTATATTGCCAAATCCGTTGCAAAGCTACATAACAAAGGGACAATGGAGTAGTGGTAATATGTCATAGATCTTTCCAACTACATGATTGCTAAGTTCTACTGTATATTGCATGTACATACATTCTCATGAAATAATCAATTGCACAAATAGTTTATTTAAATAATGATTTGAATATTTCTATAACAGAATAAATCTTGTCTTTAGCGTACTATGTTTTGCCATGAAAGACAAATGAGTCTCCAGCATCGACTTTCGATTTCAAGGGGCTTTCATGAAGGTAATTTGCTTTGCAAAGGTTAAACTTCCTTTAAATTTCTATTTTTAATTTGTATTCCATCAACAGCAACATCTGTCATTTCCTCCAATAATGAGTCATATCGCAGCGATTCAATTTGAGAAACAACATTCAGAGCAAATAACTGTTTTTTTCATACATAAATTGTTCAGTAAGCAGACCCTCTCTGTCCAATTAGCCATTTGTGCTTTTAAAATCAGCAGTAATACATTAACCATCAGAACATGATAATGTAAAAGATTAAAAAAAAAAAATCACATTTTACAGTTTGCAGCATTTGGGATAGTGTGATGTTCCTAATTAAATTGTTAATCGAAAGAAGGACCGTATAAAAAATACTTTTTATTTGTAACAAAAAAAAAGTCCACAGAAGCTAGACCCTTAAACACATTTCATAAAGGGAAATCAGTATACTATAAACAGTAGATCATGAACTGTAATCAAAAGAAATTTTAATGAGCTGCTTTTATTTACTATAAATATTAATTAATGTGGTAACAAAATACAATCTCCAATACCAAGCAGTCAGACAGAGCCTTTAACCTCTTGCTTACTGGGCACTTAAACCCCCCTCCTGCCCAGACCAATTTTTGGCTTTCAGCGCTGTCGCATTTTGAATGAGAATTGCTCGTTCATGCGATGTTGTACCCAAACAAAATTTAGATCATTTTTTTCACCAAAAAGTTTTCTTTTGGTGGTATTTGATCACCTCTGCGTCATTTATGATCGCCACTATAAACAAACAAAGAGCGAAGATTTTGAAAAAAGGACAATATTTTTTACTTTTTGCTATAATAAATATACAAGAAAAAAAAATTCAACAGTTTTGGCCGATATATATTCTTCTACATATTTTTGGTAAAAAAAAAAATCGAAATCAGCGTATATTGATTGGTTTGCGCAAAAGTTATCACGTCTACAAACTATGGGAATTGATTTATGGTGTTTTTATTATTTATTTATTTTTTACTAGTAATGGCGGCGATCTGAGATTTTTATCAGGACTGCGATATTGGGACGGACATGTTGAACATTTTTGGCACTTTTTGGGACCAATGACATTTATCAGAAATTTAAATGTCCACTGATCACTGTATAAATGTCATTGGCAGTGAAGTGGTTAACCTGCAGGGGGCAGTGAAGGGGTTAAGTGTGCTCCCTGGGTGTGTTCTGACTGTGGGGGGGGGCGGGGCTGGTCGGGACAGAACAGATCTAATTGATCCCAGTGACAGGGATCAGTAGATCTGTCATGTCCCCTTCAACAGAATGGAGAACTGACGTGTTTACATCGGCGGTTCCCCGTTCTGCAGGTCTGACAGAGGATCGCGGATCTCGGGCGGACATCGAGTCTGCCTGACCCGCGGGCACGCCCATGCCAGGAGCACGCACATGGCCAGGACGTCCCTGGACGTCCACCCGGAAATTCAGATCCGCGCTGGAGCCGTACTTTGGCAATAGCGCGGATTTGAATGGGTTAAAAAATGAGGCAAGGTAATAATCTTATCTATGAAGCTGCTCGCTAAAGGCTATATGAGAAAGGCTTTATAATTGGTTTAGGCCCCTAACTGGGTCGCTGGTTTGAATCCCAACCACGAAACTACCTGCTTGGAGTTTGCATGTTCTCCCTGTGTCTGCGTGGATTTCCTCTGGGTACTCCGGTTTCCTCCCACACTCCAAAGAAATGCTGGTAGGTAAATTAGATCCTGTCTAAAAATTGACCCTAGTATATGTATGAATGTGAGTTAGGGACCTTAAAATGTAAGCTCACAAGGAACACCAGTATCCGAAGACCCCAGAAGTGTTGAATGCAGAAGATCTTTTTGCAAGCGGCTCTCTTCAGCACAGCAGGGCAGATAAGTAATAATTGCTTCCTTTGAAGAGAATCTTTGGTTTGATGGTTTAAAAATGCAGGCATACAGGCAAAAAGGCTGTCCACTTTGCAGGGGGAGTTGAACAGTACAGGGTAAGTTCCCCAGAGCGTAGTAAATGTGGTGAAATTTCACTTTGCAAAGAATGCCCACATGGTGGGATGATAGGCATCAGTAGAGCCTACCTCATTCACGAAACTCTAGGAAAAATTCCCTTGCACTGTGCAATTCCCCTTGCAAAGTGAACAATCTGTTTGCTTTTAGTAAATGAACCTCACAGTAAATTAAAAAAAAAAAAACATTTCAGGCTAAACGCAGAATGCCATTTTATTCACACCGGCTTATGTGGAGTATGGATGCCTCACATCTTTGTAGAGAGAACCACTGAGTTCATGGGTTTCCGTTTCTAGACATTGTAAAGAGAATGGAGTGGGTGCAAGAATTCAGTCCCAATGGCCATCTGTTTTAATTGTACCAGAGTGTTATTGAGGGCAGATAAAAGATTTGCCACTCAGGGTCCCCTAAGGATAAACAGAGTAGCCGATCTTGAATTATTACAACAGCTGAACTAGGACCAACCATTGTCAATGCTCCCAGGGGAAATCCAATGGACGGATAAGATAAAGAGCCAGTGTGATATCAACATTATGACTCACCCTTAAGAAAACAAAGAACTTGTAATCAAGGTATAGTTTTTAGTTAGATGGCTGGCTTTGACTTTGTTAGATGGAACTTCGAAAGGCAAATGAATGAAAAGAATGACACTCTTGACACTCTTCTATATTGACTCAGATTTTAGTGAAAAGGCATCCCTTCAATATGGCTAAAAAAAAAACCCAAATGAACAATTCTCAGTTTCAAAGAGCAAATAAATCCTGTAATGAGTTGGATTCATCAGAATAAATCATCTGCTTAGCATAGATTACAGCACATTAGTGCTATGCTGTGGTTTAAAGTTCATTTTATATAATTCACTGCGTAGCAGCAAATGGGTAAACATTTCGATACAGAGCTATCACTTTTGTATGACAAAACACACAGTATGACACAAACACTATGGATTCCTCTAGGTTTTGTCCTGCTGACATCAAGCTAGAGCAGCCTGTGAATATCTCATGTCGCTTTCCCACTCTAACCTGCCCACGTCTGTCACTTTAATAACCAAGCTATCATCACAAAGAGGTCAGAAACAGTTTGTCTTACACTGGAAACAAATGAGAACTGACTCCTCAATCGGAAAGGGATTAGCTAGATCCTAAATCTGGTTACATTCCGTTTGTGTCAGGGGCTGTGGGTGGCATTTTAATGTCCTAGTTGTTTGGTGTTTAGCCTTTCCTAGATGGGCATACATGAAACTCAGTTTGTCAGTGCAAAATGAATATATTTTTACATTATTTGACCCATTCATTTTATACTTGTTTCTGAAAATGCTTTAGAAATGCTTTCAAAATTTTATTACAAACAAGAATTCACATGTGTGACAGTGACAGACCTGGATTTCAGAGGGGACAAAACCAATTGGGTCCCTATGATTCATTGTTTCTCTATTGTATCCGTATACATTCTTTATAAAAATGTACCACCTGGTCAGAGTTAGCTTTCATTAGATACTTATAGCATTTCATTGTTGCATGCTCAGTTACTCACTTAGTTTCTTGACATAGTCTTTGATGTTAATCATTCTTGCTGCATCGTCACTGGCATTGGCAGCCTGGCATTTGATTTGAAAGAGAGACAATCATATATGTGCTCAACTTTGCATTCTTCACCTTGATTAAATAAAAGAAGAAAATCCACCGGTGGAGGGTAAATAGAATGTTTGGTGTGTGAAATTATACTTACAAGAGAAATGTGGGGGGAGAACAGGATAGATAGATTGCACAAGAGGTCCAGTCCTGGTCCTGGGGTAATACCATTTGGCTTTCACTAGATGTTGCCACCTTGGAGGTAATGTCCTGAGCCTGATAGTGTAGGGAGTTGTTGATCTGCGATCTGGAAAGGAAACCCTCTCTGTGGGTAAATGGATAGTGTGTGGTTCAGTTACTGTCTTCTGCTTCTGATTGTCCCCTTAGAGCAGTGGTTCTCAACTCCAGTCCTCGGGACCCACCAACAGGCCAGATTTTAAGTATTACCTTGAGGAGATGCAGACTAGAATACAGCAATCACTGAGCAGCAAATGATAGCACCTGTGATGCATTTCAGTTATCCTGAAAACCTGGCCTGTTAGTGGGTCCCGAGGATCGGAGTTGAGAACCACTGCCTTAGAGGTATAGACTCTGATTAAGGTGTCCGTTTATGAAGCAGTGGAAAAAAATCCACTGCTTCATTCTCCAGAATTCACAGAGGAGATCGCTCTCCTCTGTGTGCCAGTTTATAAACCCGTGTAGATCGCTTCACCTCTTGTGAAGTGAAGTAATCTACAAACAGTTCAAACAGTGGAGAACGCCCCCTGATACTGGAATCTCGTGAGATGTAACGAGATTACAATACCAGAAATTCACCGAAACACTGAGATGTCGGTTTATTAATCAGTGATAAATTATCACTGCTCAGTAACGGACATTCTCGGAGGAGACCGCCCACATCGTTAATAAAATTATTAGTCCCCCTACACTATATATGTATATATAAACACACACACATTATATAAACACATACATTATATATACGTGTATATATATATATATGTATATATATTTATACACACACATCATGTATATGTATATACATATATACACATATACAGGGCAGGGGGACATGGCTACTGTGTTGGCGGGTCCAAACGAGGCAGGAGGAAGTCTATAATCTTCCTCCTTTCCTGGGATTCTCTCTTCACCCCCCCAATTCTCCACCTCTGAGCTGGTAAATTGGGGAGTGTGAATTCTGACCCAGTTGGCCAGTGAAGTGCGGAGATCGCAGCTTCATAAACTTGCCGTTTCTGTGTCAGCCAGTTACAGCTTCTCTGTGGGTATAGATACTCAGCGGAGAACGTGTTTTCCCCCGATTATCTCTGCTTCATAAACCAAAAATTAACTGTGATCAGCGGTGATCGTTGGGATCACCGCTGATCACAAGTTTCATAAACGGACACCCAAGTGATTGGCTTTACATTTAGGGGGAAAGCAGATGCATTTCTCTCTGATGGGAGTCTGGACTGTAGCATTCCCTGTCAGTAAAGAACAAACATTTGCAGTGCTTTGTGAACTGGTCCAAATCATTGGAGTTATGATGAGGGGTTGTTTTTCAGGGGTTGGGCTTGGCCCCTCAGTTACAGTGAAAGGAACTCTTAAGGTGTCCGCATACCAAGACATTTTGGACAATGTCATGCTCACAACTTTATGGGAACAGTTTGGGAATGGCCCCTGCCTGTTACAACATGACTGCATACCAGTGCACAACGCAAGGTCCATAAAGACATGGGTGAGCGAGTGTGAGGTGGAAGAACTTGGCTGGCCTGCACAGAGTCCTGACCTCAACCCGATAGAACACCTTTGGGATGAATTAGAGCAGAGACTGCGAGCCAGGCCTTCTCACCCAACATCAGTACCTGACCTCACAAATGAGCTTCTGGAAGAATGGTCAAACATTCCCATAGACACACTCCTAAACCTTGTGGACAGCCTTCTCAGAAGAGTTGAAGCATTAAATAGTGATTGTTGTGTGCTCCTGCACTACCATATAAATAAATGCCCAAGATTGTGTTTATATTCTTGTGTGAAAAAATACAAAAATTAATAATAGTACATTAATAGACAATAAATTAGGGTAATACTCTTGACAGCTGCTAGCACTTAGATAGCTGTCCGTGACTATCCTATAATGTAAGAATCTGGGTGTAGTGCAACACTATCTCTATTGATATTAGTTATAGCATAAACAAGTGAATTCACGTGAGAATAAAGTGACTGGTGCAAAAGGGTTATTGTGCATCTAAACAATGCTGTCTATTATAACACAGATGACGCATAAATCAATATAACACGAATGCAATATACCATAGATCTGATGACTCTTATCTCTTTAAACCGAGTGTAAACCGAAATGGATTTGCTATGTGTCTCAAGGCTGGACACACAGACAGGACTGAGTAACAAACATAAATCACAGTATGCGGCTAAATATAAATCCTGTGGAAGCATAAAACCAACTGAAACATGTCCAAAACCACAGTCTGAAAAATAAAAATCCCTTTTTGTAGGTCTAGACCCCATTCCGCCAGCCTGATATCTTTACTTTACTCTGCAATCATTTCTTCTCAACGCCCACCGCTGAGCCGTTATCACTCACAATGGGAGGGGGAGCTGGGGAGGCAGCTAGACCCAGAGGACTGGCAGGCCATGTCTGTAGCAGTTTCTAAATCTTCTAAAAATGTCATTATCTTGGAAAATGCATATAAAGTCATGTACCGGTGGTATTATACCCCAGCAAGACTGGCACGCTTCATCCCAACCTATTCTTCTCTTTGCTACCAGGGGTGTTCTCAACAATGTACTATGGCACACAGTCTTTGGACCAGAGTATACTCCCTTCTTCATACTTTTTTCCATACCAACCTGAAGAAAGACCCCTATGAGGCCTCCTGTGCAAACCCATTGCAGAATTACTTCGCCCTGAGTGCCAATTGGCCATGCATTTGTTTACTGCAACTAAATTGACAATAGCAAGGGCCTGGAAAACTCCAGCGCTCAGCTTTGAGGCAGTTAAGAATCGAATGAATGATATTATGGTTAATGAGAAATTGATGGCCATTCTCATGGACACGCACAACAAATTCCTGCGAGTTTGGCAGCCCTGGATTGCCAACTACCAAACTCCCCGACTTGATCATACACTTCTTTCGATCTGATATAGCCCTGTCTCACAGCCCTCAGACCCTTCTTTCTTTCCTTTTCCTCTTCTTCCTTTTTCTTTTTTCTTTTCTGTTTCTTTCTTCTTTTCTCACAACCTTCTGTTCCTTTCCTTTTCTCTCTCTCTTCCCTTCTATTCTCCTTTCCTTTTTATTTTTCACAAAAGGTTTTATATTTTTAGGCCAATCACAGAACAAGATGTCATTGTTTCCGAGTTATGCTTTAGTATTACATAATTTTGAATGTTTCATGCATATCTATCCATCGTTTGTTTCTGTGTGGTGTTCTGAATATGATATCATCAGCAATGTCATGTACTGTTATGCTTTATTTTTTAACGCTAATAAAACCCTTTGTACAAGAAAAATAAAAATTCAAAGTCTATGTATTCATTAAAATATCCTCCACCAGAGATTGTGCATGTGCGGAGCGCCTGGAATGGTCGCTTAATTCCAGGGCTCCGATATTCCCTGGCCATCCGGACCTCCTACAGCAAGAACCGGAGCAAGGACCCCCCCACTACGCTCCCTGGGGGAGAGCAGGACCCGGAGATTTGGCAGGAGAAGCGGCGGACCTGTCCGCGAAGCCCGAGTGCCCGCACCCCACCTCATACATTATTACGCGAGGCTGCGGCTTGGGCCTACGCGATATTCACATAGCCTCGTGGCGGACGGCCTGCTCCAGCGTTTAGGAAAGGGGGCCCTGCTTTCGCTTCCCACGGCACATCCGAGGCCAGAGGCCTCCTCTGGAGATTGGGGGACACACATCTCATTAAGGGTGCTTTCACCAGGCCCAGCCATGCACACCAGGCCAATCATCAGGCCGCATTGATCCCCACCCGCTGTGCGATTATAAGGGGGTCTTGATCTTATCCCCCTGCCTCATCCAGGAACTCAAGACTCAGAGCCCCACTTTTGCTGGGGGATCCTCCCTAGACTAGGGGTCTTTCATTTTGTGACAGTCTTAAAGAGAGGTTGTTTACCCTCACCCCATCAGGATCTGTAGTCATGGAGTCAGGGGCAGTCAGAAGGGACCTTACTCGCCAGCTGGGCTTTAATGTTCAGGTCTCAAAAGCTGACCACACAGCACCCGGATTTCAACAGATGCCAGCGGACAGAGGGGATGACATGGACGTGGGCTCAGAGGGGGGTTCACAAATTCTCTCCTCTCCTGGCCCTCTACCTGGAGCACAACTGTCAGCTCAGATTCTCTCTCCAGCTTCCACTATCTCACTCCTGGAAAGGACACTTGACGAACTGATTACAACCCCACTTAAGGACCAGGCCTTGGGCAATTCTCTTGCTGTATCTCCTGCCCCTCACTCTCCTACCTTCCAAGCTGACTTTCAGATGATGATGGAGGTTTTTTCTAAGATGTTTTCTAAGGGACTCGCCCAAACAGCCTCACAAATAACGTCAGTTATTCAAGCTGATCTCCAAAGTTTGGGGACCAGGATGGATGCAACTGAACACAAAACGGACCAAACGGTTGCTAGAGCCAATCAGAATACAGCTCGGGTCCAGGATCTTCAAGACCAACTGGAAACAGCCCTCTCTAAAATAGAGGCGATATCATTTCCGGATCAGGGGCCTCCCTGAAAGTATCACAGATGCCCGCGTGGCAGTCACTGAGTTTTTCAAAGCTATCATCCCGGGCATTCCTGAACACCGAGTGGAACTCGATAGGGTTCACAGAGCGCTACGTCCTCCCCGCTCAGATGGACTTCCCACAGACATTGTCGTGAAACCCCATTTCTTCAGTGTTAAAGAGGAGGTCATGAAAGTTTCTAGGAAATCCCCCTATTTGTCCATCCATGGCCATCCCATTCAAATCTTTGCGGATTTATCTCCATCCACCATCCAAAAAAGAAGATCCTTGTAACCTTTGTCGGAAGCCCTTATAAAATCTTCTATCAAATACTGGTGGTCCTTCCCTTTCCGCCTTTCTTTCGTCTTTAAAAGCAAGACATAGGGCTTCTCCAATATCCAGGAGGGGGAACACCTCTTGCTACGTCTCAACCTCATTTCGCTGGAAACGTCTTCTTTGTTGTCCAATAAAGCTGCAGGTTCCTCCAAACGTCCTTCCCCACAGAGCCCAATACCACAGATCTAGCCGAGCCAGAAGTCCAAGCGCTCCAAGGACGCTCACCCTCCATGAACCTGGAGTTCTACCCTGGATTGAGACACTTGGCTCCTGGAAGCCATTGGCGGATCACGCCTTGTAGTGCTCCTCCCCTTTTTGAACTGTTTTGTTTTTCTTCTCATGCCTCTCCTTCCACCCCTGCCCTTTGGATGGCCGGTCGGAGGTGGGAGGGGGGTGTGGAGAATACCCCAATTTGTTATGTAGGTTTTCAAATGTGGTCCTGGGATTCTTCAGAGGGGCCTCTATTCCAGCCCATTTAGAGGTAACCCTCACGGGGGACTTGGCCCTATCCCCAGGCTGTTTTCCGGGGGGGCGGACTCTTGGGCCCGGTCCCCGGGATGGGGGTTCGGGGGAACTATTTAAAATTTGTTAGTGAGACAGATTTGTTGGGTTTTTGTCTCCATGGTAGCAAGATTTACGGTATCTTTAAAATTTTTCTTGCCTCCCTCTGGGTCCGGGGTGGCCTGGGGTTTCCCGGATCCCTCCCGGGGGGCCTAGCTCCCCTCAGGCCCCCCCCGACAGGACAGTTCTAATGGGGGGGTTCCCCAGAGACTCATTACAGAGCATTTTTTAAAGTTTTTTTCTGGTTCTTTGAAGTATTTGATAACATTATCTAGTTTTGGGTCTAGGAGTTGGCCGGGGCGGAAGCCTTGCGTCTCCCTCTGTCTCGGGGAATCACATGTTGGGATTCCCTCAGTCAGATGTATCTCTGCCTATTTGGCAGACACATTTCTGTCTGTTTCTGGCCAGGGAGGTGAAATTTCTAACCCCCTTTGCCAGAATTTGGAGGGGTCAGGTGGGTGGTCTTCCCCACTCCCCTTCGGTGTTCTTTGTTCTCTCTTCTCTTCCTCCTTACCTTCTTTTTATTCCCTACTTAACTTTTTCTTTTTCTTTTCAGCATCAGGGTCACAACGCTATCATCAAGGCACAGTGGTTCATTTCAATAGATTCTGTGAGTGACTGGTCCTGCTCTATTCGGGCTCAGAATCAGGTAAGCCTTCCCTCAGAGATGCATAGATTCCCTTACCGATTAAATGGCTAAGACTGCTGACACCCCGGAGAAACTGAGAATAGCGACACATAATGTCCAAGGTCTTAACTCCCCGATGAAGAGGAAAAAGTATTTCTCTTCGGCCTACTCCCAGCATATTGATGTCCTCTTATTGCAAGAAACACACTTCCCCGGCCAATATAACCCTAAGTTTATCCACTCTAATTACACACAATTCTTTATGGCTAACGCTATGGAAAAGTCTAGAGGGGTTGGAGTATTTTTTGCCAACCAGGTAGCATTTCTTCCTCAGAAAGAAATTAAAGACCCAGAGGGTAGGTTCATACTCTTATCAGGGGAACTGGGGGGTTCAGTATATACCTTTATTTCCTATTACGCCCCAAATCAGGGACAAGCACATTTTTTCCAAACAATGTTCAAGCTCCTCTCTCCTCACCTGGAAGGGATTGTGGTTTTGGGGGGTGACTCTAATTTGGCCCTTGACCACTCTCTCGACAAGTCGGGAAGAGGCCATCCCAGTCCCCGCCACCCTTCAAAACATAGCCTCAAATTTGCAAAGCTTCTATTTTCATTAGGGATGGTTGACACTTGGAGGGAACTTAATCCTAGAGTTAAGGATTACACCCATTATTCCGCACCCCACCAGAGCTTAGCTAAGATAGATCACATCTTCACTCCTGCCCTCATCATCCCCTTGATCTCTAAAGCCTACATAAGAGACTCCTCCCTGTCAGATCATTCGCTAGTTATAATTCAAAGTATCCCTTGGTCAAAGAGGGAAACCCCAGTGGCAATTGAACGAATCCCTTTTAAACAATCCAGTCCACTGTTCATTGCTGGAAAAGGAACTAAAGGAGTATTTTCAGTTGAACGATAATGGGGAGGTCTCACCTTCGACACTTTGGGCAGCTCACAAGGGGGTGATGAGAGGTAGGATAATCCATCTACAGCCAAGCTTAGAAAAGAGAGGGAGAGTGACATAGAGAAATTAGAGTGGGACTTTCAGGGTCTCTCCAAGTCCCATAAGAGGAACCCAACCCCTCAATCGAAGGCTCGGTTGGAGTCTGGTAGGGTTGCTCTTAATCTTGCACTGACCACCAAGACAGAAAGACAAATCCAATGGTTATCTGCAAAGAGAGCAAATAGGTCCTAACTTGGCTGTCAGGTTATCTCCCAGGTTTCGGTCCTTCTCTTTCCCAAAAATAAGGGATTCTGCAGGGGACTTAACTCAGAACCCCCAACGAATTATGAGTCTGTTCCAGAGATATTACTCCAGTCTCTATGAGGCCGGGAAAACAGCTTCTCCTCACCTTTTGGACACGTTTTTGAATAAGATCTCTCTTCCCAAACCCGATTTGGATCACAGGGAGTCCCTGGAACAACCGTTCTCAGTAGCAGAAATTTTAGGGGTTATTAATAACCTAAAGAAGGGTTCGGCCCCAGGCCCTGATGGATTCTCTGCAGGTTATTATAAAACATTTGGTCCCATCGTCGCTCCCTTTCTTACGAAACACTTCAATTCTCTACAAGCAGGGTCTATGCTCCAAAAAGAGGCTAATCTAGCCTTTATCTCTGTTATCCCTAAACAGGGCAAAGACCCCTCGAATGTTACCAATTACAGACCTATCTCTTTAATTAATAATGACCTTAAAATTTTGACTAAAGTCCTGGCCAATAGATTGTCTAAGTTTATAGGTAAATACGTTCTTTTTTTTTTTTTTTAAAACATGTTTTATTGGGGTTTTCAGACAATACAAAAATATCCTCGTAAGGATCAAGTTGAAAAATATAAAGTACATTACATAGGTTTTGGCTTTAAACATAGACAAAATTGAACATTTTTAGAAAGCGCTAAGGCACAACCGATGATGAAAGACAAAGATCGCTTATATCGACTAGGTTAACACTTAATATAACACATATTTTGTCTTAAATTGTTTTGTTTTGTTTTATTTTGTTTTGTTGCACTGTGTCCAATGCTAGTAGCCTATGGTGGGGGGGGGGGGGGGGGTACTACTGAAGGAGGGGATTTCAAGGGGGGCCTGTCCCCTAAATAGGAATATCTTAAAGTACAAGCTATAAAGAGGAAAGCAGTTTAGCCTCTTATGGAAAGTCAAGGGGGGGGAAGCACTAGGGCAGTTGCTGTCTAATAGATTACTAGGGATTATCCCGAATTTTGAGCTTCCCTAATGAGTTAGTCAGGTCTGCCTTTAGGTACCACTCCGTGAGTTTAAATGAGTCCATGAAATTGTTTATCTCAGTTGGACTGAAAGAATATTCTATGAATTTTTTCCATCTCGAGAAGAAGCTTTTGGTCCTTTGATATCTCATGTTAATGGTGTCTTGTTTTTCGAGATACAGAAGGGAGAGGAGTGCTTGTTTTACTTGGTTCAGAGTAGGTGGTGTTGGATAAACCCATGATTGCATGATGGTTCTTCTTGCCGCCAGGAGGCATAAGTGTATCCAGTTGGGGATAGTATTTGTGGCTGGTTTTACTTGTGGCGTTGAGGAGTTTCCGCTGAATAGACAGAGGAGGGGGTCTTTTGATATAGTAGATCCGCTGACTTTCTCGATGTATATCAAGATTTTGTCCCAATAGTGAGAAACGCAGGGGCACTGCCAAAGTCTGTGATAGAGTGTTGGCCTGTGGGTGGAGCACCATGGACAGATACCCTGGCGCGGGACATCCTGGGTGAAAATCATGGGGAGGTATGCCCTGTGAGCCAGTTTGAACTGTGTTTCTCTCCAGGTTTCTGCTTCAATCAAGGAGCAAATTTTCTTGTAGCCCAAGAGGATCTGCTCCGGTGCTCGATCAGAGTTCAGAACTGCACTCCAGGGGTGGAATTGGTGCGCAGATTGTTTAGATAATTGGAGTAGGGTCAGCTGGCCATAGATGTTGGAAATAGAATATTTGCCACTCTGAAGGAGAGAGTCTAGGAAGGAGGGGTCGCAGGGGGAGTGATGCGTTCCTTTGCATGACTGCAGGTAAGACTTAATTTGTAAGTAGTGGAAATGATGCGATGATGGTAGGGAGTATTCTTCTTTGAGGTCTGAAAACGTCTTGATTGAGTTGAGGTCATGTTTGAATAGTTGTGACACTCTTGTCAGACCCTTTGCGGCCCAGATTTTGAATGCTGGAGATTGTGTTGACGGGGGGAACATGGGATTCCCAAGGATCGGGAGAAAAGGCGAGATCGCGGAGATAAGTCGCAGCAGTTTCCTTGTTTCTCTCCATGCTAGTATAGTGTTCTTTAGAACCAGATTGTTCCTTATTTGTGTCGGTAGAGAAGGCAGTTTGGCATGTAAGATGGCCGGTAGTTTGTAAGGGGAGGCTATTTCCTCCTCCAAGGCAGTACTTGAGTAGTTAGATTTGCCTGCTATCCAGTCAAGTCCATTTCTCATTAGGCATGCCAGATTATATGCTCTCAGATTGGGCAGGCCTGTCCCTCCCTCACTCCTCGGGAGGTATAGTTTTTGTAAGGCAATTCTAGGTCTTTTTCCATTCCAGATGAATGAAGAAAAGGCTGTTTGTAATGTCTGTATATCTTTATGTTTAAGGAGAAGAGGTAACATTTGGAGGGGGTATAACAGTTTAGCGAATGGAACCATTTTGATCAAATGGCATCTCCCGAAGAGTGAGAGAGGGATGGACCGCCAAGCCTGCATATCTCGGATAATTTTTGTTATTAGTGGTGGATAGTTCAAGGAGTAAAGGGAGGACGGTTCCCTGCCTATGAGGATGCCCAGGTACTTAATATGTCCCTTTGCCATCAAAAAGGGGGAAGAGGACCTCCAAGACTCCATCCTACGCTGGTTGAGAGGGAGCACCTCACTTTTATCAAAATTTATTTTCATGCCTGAACAAATCTTGAATGTTTGGAGAGTGTGGGTTAAGAAGGCGAAGTCTTTTGGTGGATCTGCGGAGAACAGGACGATATCGTCAGCAAAGAGTGCTGCTCGACAGATCTTGTCTCCTATGGGAATCCCGCTGATCCCATCGGGGGAATTGAGTATGCGTGAGAGATGTTCGATCGCTAAGTTAAAGAGTAGTGGGGAGAGGGGACATCCCTGGCGAGTCCCTTTGGCCAAGGGGAACTCCGGGGACGTAAAACTTGGGGTGACCAGTCTGGCTGTTGGTTTAGCGTACATTTCCTGAATGAAAGTAAGAAAGGGGCCTGAGAGTCCAAAGGATTGCAGTACTTTGAATAGCCAATCAAAACTAATATTGTCAAAAGCCTTTTCGGCATCTAGTGCTATTATAGCTGCGTCCCTGTTGGGGTGCTTCTTAGCCTGTTCGAGGATAAGAAGCACTTTTCGAATGTTTAGGGCGGCAGATCTTCCCTGAATGAAACCCGATTGTGCCGGGTGATTAATGGAGGGGAGTATTGTGGCTAGACGCGATGCTACGATTTTCGATAGGATTTTGGCATCCACATTGACTAAGGAGATCGGCCTGTATGAGCCTGGTGAAAGGGGATCTTTATTGTTTTTAAGGAGGAGTTTAATGTACGCTTGGTGTCCCGTGGGGAGGTATGGTCCTCCAGCCCATATTGATGTATAGACGTGGTGTAACGTCTCCGGAATAAACTCAGAAGTCATTTTATAGAATTCGGAGGTTAGTCCATCAGGCCCTGGGGATTTGCAGTTTGCCATTGACTTGATGGTGTTTAGAACTTCAGGAATGGTTATTGGAGCATTTAGGCTTTCGAATTGGGACATAGTGATTTTAGGGACATTCGTCGTTGTTAATATGTTCGTTGCAATGTTGGTGTCTATATGATCTTTCGCATAGAGGTCTCTGTAAAAGGTAGTAAAAATGTTTTTGATGAGCGAAGGGTCAGAGACAGTATTACCCAGGGAGTCCCTCAGGGAGGAGATATGGGTTGGGGTGAATCCTCCTGAGACCATCCGTGCCAGCAGTTTTCCAGCCTTGTTGCCATGTTTGTGAAAAAGCAATTTATTGTGAAACTGATGGATATCTTCTTGATTGGCCGACCATTGGTCAAACGCCTGTTTAGCATGTTGCCAGGCACGGATATTCTCAGGAGTGCGTGAATGAGTTAATTGCCTATGAGCTTCTTTAAGGGTGCTACTGGCCTTCTGCATATTAGTCAGGGTTCGTTTTCTAAATTTGTTTGCGAAGGAGATAATATGCCCCCTAAGGAAGGCCTTACCGGCCTCCCAGTAGAGGTTGGGTGAGTGATAGCTCTCAATGTTGTTTACTTGGTAATCAGACCAGGCTTGCTGAAGGGAGTTTTTCAATTCTTCGTTTTGGGATAAGTATGAGGGGAATCTCCATGGTGCTCCTGGTGCTTTGTAGGTGAGATTGGATAGTTTGATTGTCACAGGGGCATGGTCAGAGATTGCCATGTCCTCAATTGTCGCGGAGGTTATTTTGGGGAGAAAAGCAGGGGAGGCGAAAAAATAGTCAATACGGGAAAATGATTTGTGGGGATGGGAGTAGAAGGTGTATTCCCTGTCTGTTGGGTGAAGCATTCGCCAGACATCAGTCAAGTTGAGTGCCTCAACCACCTCTGCCAGCATCGTCGTTTTGGTATGTGATTTAATGGGGCGAGGAAGGTGTTGTGAAGAGCGATCGTCCAGTGGGTGCATGATCGAATTGAAGTCACCTCCCAGAATATGGAGAGGTTCTGTGATCTGTAGGGCCCAAGTAGTCAGGTTTTGATAAAAAGTTTGTGATGGGGAGTTATCTGCGTATATGTTTGAAATGGCGAAGTCTCTTCCAGCTATAGTCAAGCTGAGAGTGATTCTACGGCCTACAGTGTCTATGACCGTGTTGCGTATTGAGTAGGGGAGTTTCTTGCTGAGAAGGATAGCCACTCCGGCCTTCTTCTTTTGTGCCGGGGAGCCTACCACTTCGCCTACCCACATCTTACGGAGTCTTGTAAGGTCCTCTCCCCCTAGGTGGGTCTCCTGTAGCAAGGCAACATCTGCCCTTAGCCTTTTCAGGTGTCTAAGGATTTGCATACGCTTTTGTGGCGAGCGCATTCCCTTGACATTCCATGAAACTATAGTTAGGTTACTCCCAAGCTTGGGTGGATCCATGCTGTATTATAAAGGGGAATAAAATCGTGGGAAGGCCCAGAGCGTGTCAGCTGTAGTTTGTTTCCTCCCAAGCTAGGGAGTGGACACAGTGCAAAACATAGATTTCCCATAAACATTCGGTGTATCTTGAAACAGTGATAACATCGGAAGAGTGTACCCTTGAAAACGGGTCTTAAGGTCTTCTCTTTTTTCCGCATAGGGGGGTATGTGAACAATCTTTTGGTTTCCGCCCCTGTTCAGTGTGTAAACTAATTACAGTTGAGGGCTAAATCCCAGTGGATTGGGGACCAATATAGGGACAGGAGTCTGGGAACAAGGGGGGGGGGGAGGGGGGAGGAATTGGGAAGATTAGAAATGAAAATTATAAAATGGGGAAAAATGACTTATGCAAAAAGGAATAGGATGGGAATGTTGGAAGGGGGGTAGTTGACCAAATAACAAGATGATCACCTCAAAAGTTAGAGGGACCCAGATGGGGGGTTGCGGGACTTTTGGGTTTCCGGAGAGAAGAGAAGAGGCCGGGTGGATTCGACCCCCTTCCCAGGTCAGGAGGACGTGGGAAGAGGGTCCTTAAGCCCAGCAATAGCCCCTAGGGGGCATGCTGCATAATACAATAACAAGAGGAATAGACAACATGGAATAACTTTTGAACAAACTACCATAGCTTCATAGCCTACCACAAACTGTATTTCAACTGAAGGACTTGCATGAATTTGTGGGCCCCCTATTGGTGGCCTTGGAGTAGCACTTACAGTTTGCTGATCGTTCCACCATGGTCTGGGAATTAAGAAGAGTGGTCAAGTGGACAAAATAGGTTGTTTAGTAGGGTAGAGGTGCCGGAGGTATCATGTTGCTGTCCTGTATTGTGGGTTGGGAAATTTTCCTGTTTATGATTGCGTCGGAGGAGGCTCCAAAGGACCAAAGCGGACTCTCTTATAAGGAGGTTTGGATGGGCTTCCAGATTTATTGGTCAAGAGGGACGACCTCCTGGATGAGTCTTGGGTAGTTTCCTCCTCTTGTGGAGTCTGGTCCATGTCTGGCTGCAACGAGTTGTTAATGTAGGCCTCTGCTTCCAGCGGGGTGCTGAATGAAAGTTTTTCTCCTTGCGGTGTCTGGAAGTATAGTATAGCTGGGTAGGCCAAGCTGAACCTGATGTTTAGGTCATGAAGAGTAGAGCATACGTTGGAGAAGGCCTTTCTTCTTTGCATTACCTCTATGGAGTAGTCTGCAAAAATTAATAGATTGTGTCCTTCAAATGTCAGCGAGCGGGACTTTCTGAAGGTTTGTAGAATAGCCTGCTTGTCTGCATAATTCAAGTACTTTACTATAACTGCTCTTGGCTTGGAGCGTGTGTCCGAGGGTTGACCCAGCCTGTGCGCTCTTTCCACCGTGCATGGAGCCCGGATCCTTAGTAATTCAGGTATGGCCACTGCGCATATTTTGGAGAGTGTATGCGGAGAGTATGTTTCTGGGAGGCCTATGATACGGAGGTTGTTCCTCCTGGCCCTATTCTCCAAATCAATCACTTTGTCTTGAAGCTCTTTTTGAGCTGTGGTGAGTTTTGCGACCGATGCGATTAGTGCAGCTGTATCATCTTCAACAGTAGACAGTCTATCCTCTGTGTGTTCCAATCTAGCTGCCTGTGCTTGCATCTCCCTATGCAGATGTTCTAGCCCCTTTTGCACCGCGGATTCCACCGCTTCTGAGATGATAGATCTCATTAGCACCACCACTGCCTGTGCAATGTCCGACGGGGATGAGGGTTCCATTACTAGGGCGCCTGACTGCTGCAGGGGTGACAGGGCAGCTTGGTTTTCATTGTGTTGAGGCTGGGCGGGTGCAGGGGCTGCCAGTTTGGCCGCGTAGGTTGTTACCTGTGGCTGAATCTGATGCTGTGGCTGTGTAGCGGCGGCCATATTGGCTGCAGCACGCGGCTTCTCTCCCCCTGGAGATGTCTGGGCTGTGAGTGTTCGGTGACCGGAACGCTCCACAAACCGGTCCATACAGGTCCCTGGAGCTGGGGGAAGGTCAGGCTTGGGTGGTCCACCGGGAATCGCCGCTTTTGAAAGCCGGGAATCGGACAGGGGAGCGGAGCTGGTGTCTCCTACCTCCTCTCCATACGGCGCCGGAACCGGAAGTGGTAAATACGTTCTTAAAGACCAAGTTGGCTTCATACCGGGTAGGCAAGGTCCAGATCAGATCTGCAGAGCGGTAGATATTATCTCACTTCTTAACTCAAATTGGGATGGGGGACCCCACCAGGAAGGATATATCTTATCAGTGGATCTTCAAAAAGCATTTGACACAGTTGACTGGGCGTACTTGTTTGAGATCCTCTCTATATGGGGGTTCGGCCCAAAATTTATTCAAACCCTTAGAGCTCTATACTCTAATCCTAGCGCTCAGGTCAAATTACAAAACTTCTACTCGGAGCCCCTCAATATTACCAAGGGAACTAGACAGGGTTGACCCCTATCCCCCCTAATTTTTGCGGTAGTGATTGAATCCCTTGCAATTGCTATTAGAGGAAACCCTGATATTAGTGGAGTACACTGTGGATCTCAGACGCACAAATGTGCCCTTTTCGCAGATGATCTGCTTTTATTTATCACTGAGCCCCTTTCCTCCACCCCTCAAGTCATTCAGTTGCTTCAAGAGTTTGGAGAGGTTTCTGGGCTTTGCGTAAATTGGTCGAAATCTGCGGCCATGAATATTTCCGCACCGGTCCCCACGGTTCAGAAGCTCAGAGAGCTTTACAAGTTCTCCTGGAACCCCAATCATATTCCATACCTGGGGGCCAGCCTGACAGCCAATATCAAACACTTATATGAGGTTAATTACCCCCGTTGTTTCAGAAATTAACTGAGGATTTGTCTAGGTGGGAGCAGATGGGTCTTTCGTGGCTTGGCAGAATAAATGCTGTTGAGATGACTTTGCTCCCCAGAATTCTATATTTCTTCAGGTCCCTCCCAATCCCTCTGAGAAAACAACAATTGCAGACTTTGCAATCACACATAATCAAATTTATATGGGGTCGGAAGGGCTATAGATGTCAAGCAATTGTTCTTTTCAGGAGATGAACCCAAGGTGGATTGGGACTCCCACACCTCTGGAAATATTATCAAGCTGCCCAAATTGCTCAGTTTTCTGCCATTTATGCTAGGGGGGATAAACCCGATTGGATAGCAATGGAGAGACATTCTGTACCGTTAAACACTATTGACTTCTTAGTTGGGACTCCTCGCAAGATGAGGCCCCCAATCCTTGCACCAACCCTCTCTCACTCCATGGCCCTCTGCGATTCGGTGCTCAAACCCCCTCATTTAATTTTGCATCTATGTCCCCTCAATCACCTTTTTAATAACCCCCGCTTCCCTCCAGGCCTTGAAATTCAAGCTTTCCATTGGTGGACAAATAAAGGCTTATTTCGTATAGGACATTTTTTTACCCCTGCGGGCCCTATTACTCTTTCGCACTTCATTAATGATTTAGATATGCCGCACAACGAAAAATTCAGATTCCAGCAAATAAATCATTTCCTGACCTCTTTATGGAGGTTAAGAAATGATTCCACTGGCGCTACTCCATACGAAAAATGGCGTTCTGAGCTGGAGGACCAAAAAGGGGGTATCTCATTAATCTATGCATCTCTGACGGATAATCAGGATAAGCCCCCCTTTGTTAATAAATGGGAAAAAGATTTAGATATCAACTGGAGCGCAGAGAAGTGGAATTCCCTGTACATGAGATCTGTCAAGGGGATAATTAATGTTTCCTTGCAGGAAGCCAACCTGAAGGTCTTCACACGCTGGTACCTGGTTCCAACCAGACTAGCCGCCATGTTTCCGAATTCATCTAATCTTTGCTTCCGGGGCTGTGGACTCTTGGGTTCATTCCCTTGATATATGGTGGGAATGCCCTCGGGTCCGTGGCTTTTGGAATAAAATATTCCACATGTTGAGAAGGATCTCAGGTCAGGCAATCCCCCAGAACCCAGAAACGGCCCTTCTTAACTATAGACCGGACGGCCTTTCCAAGCCCCTCTTTAAACTTGTTCTTTTCATTTTGATGGGATCTAAAATCACAATTGTCAGGGCTTGGAAACGTCCCTCGGTCTCCTTCAATGCTGCAAAACAAAACATTTCCTGGGTCATGACACAGGAGAAGCTTGCCAATATAATCTTGGATACATCTTCCAAATTTGATCTAATCTGGGATCCAAAGAAGAATTATTTTAAATTACCCCTTTGAACTAGTTATGCCTCACCTTATTTTAGTTAGCAAGCTCCCTGATGCCCTAATTTTCTCATTTCTCTTTATCTTCTCTCTCTTTTGTTTTCTTTTCAACTCGTTGGTTCTCTCTAGCCTTCCCTCTTCATGTTGGTTTTGGCTATGGGCTCAGTGCTGGACTAGCTCTATCCAACCCCTAGACTGGGGTTGGGCTCTAGGGCTGACCCCTTTACATAACAAGTTGTTTGCCAGGTTTCCCTTCCTTTCCCCTGATTACAGGGTTTAGGGTATTAGTTATACAGGGCTACTAAGCCGCAATAGACCTTCGGGGCTCTATGTGTTTCTCCAAGTGGCAATATATATCTGTCCTCGCAGGAGGAGAGCTGTCTTTTGGATTGCCCTTTTCGGTTCCCCTCGGCCCACAGTTTGTTCCCGGTTGGGGTGGGTCGGGGTTGCCTCAAAGGGGGTAAGGGTATGGGAAAGTAGATATTTGCTTCCTCTGGGGTGCTATTACCTGATATATGTATGTTTACTTCAGTTCTACCATGTTCGTTGACAATTTACTGGCCCTGTAAGGCTAAGGTTTATTCAATTTCATTCACCAATATGTCTGAGGCTTGTATGTTTTTGGTGGTGATGACTATTTTTCTTTTTTCTGTATAAAATTCAATAAAAATCTTTTCAAACAAAAAAATATCTTCCACCAGTGTGGGACATCAATATAATGCTGGTCACAGTAGTGCTCGTGATTCCAATTTCTTAGCAAGTGTCACCAATAAGTGTACTAGCCCCTTACCAGGGATATGCTAGCACCCTTGCATATAAAGGTTTCTTTGTAAAGATGCTCTTGTAATCAGCCTCTAGGGGTCTCCTATGTGCCTCCTTAATGTGCTCCTGATGTCTCTATATTGTTGATTGGAAGCCTGTTTCCCATAGGTTTTTTGATAAACAAAGACCTCCCAGTCGTTGGTGTGAGAAAAACAAAAAGGACTTCTTTTGGTGTATTAACATTTTTAAAATATTTATTAAAACAATTGTTGTAACACTCACATTTAAAACCAAAGAAATATTTGTTGGTGTGAGAAAAGCTTTCCACGAGCGCAAAGCTCGTCTGTACGTGTCACATGACTTCATCCCCATTGATGAAGTCACGTGACACGTAACGTAACGCGTAGGGCAGTAGCAGAGGTGTTTTGAACTCAGACTGCAATACAGACGAGCTCGGCGCTCATGGAGAGTTTTTCTCACACCAACATCTGGGAGGTCTTTGTTTATCGAAAAACCTATGGAAACCAGGCTTCCAATCAACAATATAGAGACATCAGAAGCACACTAAGGAGGCACATAGGAGACCCCTAGAGGCTGATTACAAGAGCATCTTTACAAAGAAACCTTTATATGCAAGGGTGCTAGCATATCCCAGGTGAGGGGCTAGTACACTTATTGGTGACACTTGCTAAGAAATTGGAATCACAAGCACTACTGTGACCAGCATTATATTGATGTCCCACACTGGTGGAGGATATTTTAAAGAATACATAGACTTTGGATTTTCATTTTTCACAGCATACTGTGATTTATGTTTGTTACTCAGTCCTGTCTGTGTGTCCAGCCTTGCGACACATCGCAGATCCATTTCAGTTTACACTCGGTTTAAAGAGATAAGAGTCATCAGATCTATGGTATATTGCATCTGTGTTATATTGATTTATATGTCATTGTGTTATAATAGACAGCACTGTTTAGATGCACAATAACCCTTTTGCACCAGTCACTTTATTCTCACGTGAATTCACTTGTTTAGGCCCCTTTCACATGAACGGATAGAAACTGCTGATCTGCCATTGCTATCCGTTAGTCAGATAAAGCACAACGATTACTTGCATTTGTTACATTCCGATTAGCTACGGATACATGCTGCTGCGGTGGAAACATTGTTGACATTCTTGAAGTGCTTCCTATTGATTTCTATGCTTGTTGCCGTTGCTATCCGTAGCTGACACAGTTCAGCTGCGGATTCGTGCAGTTACGTGCTGCTAGCTGCATAACATCGTTCCTGGACGCATTCCAATCCATTTTTTCTAAACGTTCGAAATCGTCTGTAACGAAACCGTTGCTAAATGCAGAGTGTGAAAGGGGCCATAGGAAAGCATTGTCACAGTATAGCTGCGGTAGATAACTTCATCTATCCGCAGCTAAAAGCTGGAATGTATCTGTTCGTGTGAAAGGGGCCTTATGCTATAACTAATATCAATAGAGATAGCGCTGCACTACACCCAGATTCTCACATTATGGGATGGCATTAAAGTTCATGTGCGTGTAAAGGCAGGCGTCCCAATATTTTTGACAATATAGCCTAGTTACTATTGATTATTTTGGTCACTTTTATAAACATACTATTCTAACATCTATAGTGCGTGACAGAACATGTTTGTATTTTTTCTTGTCACCATTGTAGCCAGGAGTTCAGAAATATTCCTCTGGCATACAGACAATTGTGTTCATTGCATAACATGGGAACTCCTTCTAGTGTTTGCTTTTGAATAAGACTGTAATTGCAGCAAAGATGATGCGTTTTGGGAGTTGTAGTGTGGAAAAGAGGAAACAGTTGGCAGACTCTTGTGTGAAAGACTCCATTTCCAATCAGACTGTGCTGTGTTGGAGTCTTCTGGTAGGTGCAATGCATTGTAGGAGACTTATTTAAAGGGAAGGAGGAGCTAACAATGGCCTCTTGGGAATGGCGTGATCGCGAGGAACCCTGTGTGCTGATGCTATCAGATATAGGCCTGCAGCCTATGTACAGCGTTCCAGCTAGCCATTGCTCTCCAGCATCGCAGTGGGTGAACCGCGGAGCCATCCGAAACTCATCTCTGCTTGATTTGAAGCCAACAGTCGTGTCTGTTGATCAGGAGAGCTGTAAGGTGTGCAGTGGATGCCTTCTACCTCCCAGGAGCAAGAAGCCTTTGTGAACTAACGGTCCCAGCGTTACAAACATTATCATCTGAGTGCCGGATCGTCTGTTCGCATACAGTCCTTTGGTGTTGGTGAGTGGGGCCAGGCCCACACATAAGAGTACTAATACTGTCTATGCAACATCTCTTTATTGCTTCTTGGACTACCGTTGTTACCAGTTTATTCAAAGAAACCAGCATGTATTGCAAAGTCTTCTTTAGTGCAGTGGAATTTAACCTCTTTGTGCCTCATCTCAGTGATTGAAAGGACACAGTATTCATAAGTACCTAAATTCTCATTGCCGGCAGAAGACTGCTTGAACTCCGCAAGACAGGATTGCTGCATCTACATCATCTTCTCCCCAGTTATATACTCAGGGCTATATGCTTGGTATTGCTTAATCTCTTAAGAACCCTCTAGCTAGAACTGGAGAAGTTAAACACAAGTCATAATAATCTGGTGTATTTGTTTAGCTATAGTTTAACTGCTAATTGATATAGCGTATCTGTGCATCATAGAAGATTGTTTACCCTTTGAAACAGAATCCGTTGAGTGGTACCAATTTATCCTTTGGGTCATCTATTTGAAATAGGGATTTACTGTACTATTTCTCTGGTTAGTTTCAGTAGATACTACCACATTACCTCTTTCCCAAAGAACCATTAGGTATTGTTTCAACTCAATTGGAAGAATTGTATTTTTCTCAACTATTGCTATTGTTGGAGAATACAGGGAGTGGTGAAAGTGTACAAATCATTTACTCCCTTTGTTCATCAGGATCCTCAGTTTTGACTACCTATGTAAAGGTTTGTGATATTGCTGTTTTAAGGTTGTTATTTCTTGCAGAAACAAGAGTCAAAGTAAACCTTTATAACTCTAACTGGGTTGTGGTCTCCATTACTAGAATAGAGTTATTGTCCATAAAACCTTGCAATATGAGTGAACCAAGAGTGTCAGGGGTGGCGGAGGACTCTCTGTATGAGGAGATCCAAGGGGGAATTGATTCTTTAAGCAACCCTCAAGGGGGCAGGGCTACACCATAAAGGATCTAAAGACACAGTCAAACATACAGAAATTAGATGATTAATGACTCTCAATATGTAAATATGCACAACCCAATCCCCACGCAAAACTATTTTTCCAGCAGAAGTTGCAATCTGTTATTGTAGTGTACATACATTGATATAAGGAAATCTAGCCAGGAGAAGCTACATTATACTGCTTATAATGAACTGGAAACAACAATGTCATGTGCAACACAGATAGAATATAGAACATACAAAAAAGGTGTAAATGTGAAAGCCTCAACAACGAACATGAACCTGTTTAAATATAGTATAGGCTTACAAGCTGCCTCAACCTCTCAAGCTCTATAAAATGAACACACTTGAGGGTATGAAAATGCAATATCTGTGTTATATTTTCTTTCATCTGCCTCTTGCTACACTTTTACAGCCTGTCATTGTCTCTTGTCTCAACAAATTTACCAGAGCCTCATCATCTCTGCAGTGCTAGATGTTTGATTTTAATGTAAATCTAGTGACCTGACTTGTCTTAAGTAATGCCATTTGAAGGGAGACCAGGGTTTATAATTTTATACATTTTTAATGTAAATTGTCTTTATTTTGAAAGTTGGCTTATTATGCAAGGCTGCCGAGGAACAGCTGCCACCTAGCAGCAATGATTTATATTAAAGTTTATGTGTAGTTATGTATGGCAGTGACAATTTTAAAACCATTCTGCAGTATATATACATGTTGTAATTTAAAGGCTCGTTTTTATTTTTTCTTAAATAACAAACATGTGATACTTACCTCCTCTGTGCAGTTGGTTTTGCATAGAGCAGCCCCAATCCTCCTCTTCTCGGGTCCCTCTTCTGCTCTCCTGGCCCCTCCCTCTGGTGAGGGTCCTCTCAGCCAGCAGCTCTCTATGGGGGCACCTGAACTGAATCAGAGCTCCGTGTATCCATTCAGACACGGAGCCCGGCCCTGCCCCCTCTCTCCCCTGATTGGCCAATCAGGAGGAGTGTCTGGGACAGCTAAAACACTCATGGGCATCGCTGTAGAGAGAAGGGGCTCAGGTAAGCAATTAGGGGGTGCTGGGGCAGCTGCAGCACACAGAAGCTTTTTTATCTTAATGCATAGAATGCATTGAGATAAAAAAAACCTTCTGCCTTTACAACTCCTTTGAACTGTAAAAAAAACATCCCCTCTGGGTGATTTTTGCATATTGAAAAGATTACCTAATTTTATTACATATTCTACCTTTTTCTTTTCTGAAGAAATAGATGTTTGTTTCATCATGTCCTTTCCAGACTGATTCTGTAGGGAGGTGCAGAAACATTGTCTGTGTGGTTCCCCTGGGCCCTACTAGGTGTCACTGTCTAATAGTGTGAGACACCTGCAGCGTTGATTGAGCAGCTGTTTATTCATTTATCCCACCCCCAGGATGCAGGGCATTTCCCTACCAGTCATAATCGTTGCAGGAGGGATATAAAAGGAGTGGAACCTGGCCAGTCCCGTTTATGGGAAGAGCTAGCCACCTGGGGAATGGCTAAATGTTCAGAACTTTGCTTATTTGAACTATTTAGTAATTAATTATGCACCAATCTGGACACGGTGTTATTCCTGACTGTGTACTATCTAGCTGTGGGTGCAGGGTCAAATATGCCACAGGATCCTGGTCAAGTTAGTTTGGGTTGAGGAAAGCTGAATTATCTACATCCATTTAGTAGACAAGCTTTAGGGATCATCTCACCAAATCTTATGCAAGCTGTTGCTGGTCGCTGTGGCACTCCTGCCTTGACCATATACAATGCAGAGTTAATAGCCCTGCATTGTAGGAGCTGATGCAGAGACTCTGCCCACATACCATAGCTTTGGGGAAAAGAGAACAATGTCAGGCACTGTTAAAATGAGAAGTTGGACAGGTAATGTAGCCTCTTGTTCTACTCCCTAGGCTTTAACCTAGGGGGGGCAGAGTTGGACTTTAAGTTTTATAGTAATTTCTCCTCCTTGCTTCTAAGTTATTCTTATTGCGCTCCCCCCCCCCCCCCCCATGAAAAAACAGGTATATGTTAAAGCAGAGCTAAACACCATGATACCTACCTATCCTTCTGCAGTCTGAAGCTCCACGCTGACATGGGCATCTTCTACCTGACTTCTTCATGCGCCAGGCTGGGAAAATCTTTATTGGCCAGCGCTGGATGACGTCACTCCTGCACGTGCACGTGCAGATGTGCAGTCATCCTGGCACACAGTCGCTGTGCCAGAATGTAAACTGGACTGACATTGCATAGTTTGGTGTCCATTCTAAGCAGGCAGATACAGTAAGTTTCTTTTATTGCAGAAATATTATGTAGCACTGCCCCTTTGAGGGCTGCTTAAAATGACCTGTTCTTCTGCACCACCCTGAACTTGTGAACCCTGCAGCCCACCTGACACTCTGGGTTCAGACATATTTTTAGCAGGCACCTTTAAAAATAACACTCCAACATAGTTTAGATAGATATCCTTTTTTGTGTTTTACTGGAACAGAGATATATGTACAGAGGGATTCTGATCAACTGAGCTCTGGGTAACAGTCAAGACTTAGGTGAGTAATCCCAAAAGAAACAGCCAAATTACAGTTCAATAACACAGATGCAGAGTGTGCACACACACACATATATATATATATATATATACAGTGAGATAACAGTCAGAGAGTAAGCAAGTGGTTGCAAAGAATCCACTAGTTATTGCTATGATACCACTCTAAGGGGAAATCCCAGGCCAGCCTATAAAACCTTTACATCCTAATGAGAGACCAAATAAAATAGGAATAAGATAGGGGCCTTTTAACTGATGGTATCACAAATGTCCAGAGTGCAGGCCTGCAAAGATCTTCACCGGAAGTTGGAGCTCCGTGAATTATATCCAAGAAGTGGTACAGTAAGATAAGGTAGGCAGGTTAGCTTAAACTGACTAGTGAGATTCCTTAGAGCACTTCAGGATATGGATGTCTATGTACAGTGTAATGCAATTAAAGTGTTTTCAGGGGTGAGGTGTCTGTACACAGTTTTCAAGCAAAGTAACCAAGCAGGGGTTGTGAATGGTGAGCAACAGCCCTCTCACCAACTGAAGAGCCAGATAGGAATCTCCCGAACAGCGATCCCTGGTGAGATGTCCTTCAGTGAAATGAGTGGAGATGACTGACCAGCTACTGGACTCTAGTGGTCGCTCGATCCATTTGTTGAAGTGGCGCTACGGTGATGTCTCACGAACAGCAAGCGAGTTGGGCCCTCCGGGGCCAGGCTGGAGTCACTTGATTGCCGCATGGTAGGCCACAGCCCTCTCGCACAGCAGCAGAGAGTTGTGCCCTCAATGAGGTCCAGGAAGAAGAGAGCCTGGCCCGGATCTGCTGGCCCCCTTTGATCCTTTCTCCCAGAGGTCTTTTGGTGTTTCAGAGAGCACTCTGGGATGGGTAGTTCAAAGATGGTTTCACAACTCCAGGACATCGGTGGATGAGACTACTATTCGCACAACCCTCCCTGTTTGACTCAGAGATATGATGCCAATTCACTGGAGCTCAGCACTAGAGCGACACAGGGATAGATAAAGAATGACGGGGGTTGTCTGCAGAGCAAGGTAACTGTAGTCCACTGTCGGCTACAATTGCATGCAATTTTTGAAAGTGGGGATTTTAGTTTCACTTTAGGGGGGTTAGCTCGAGCCAGTGGCTAAAAATGTGCCATCATTCCCATATACTTGATAGGAAACTGAATCCTCTGGGGTGGGATTTTTAAAGGCACAAACTGGACATGAATTGTATAAAAAAATCACTTTTTATTGAATACAAAATTTTAAAATGAAGATATATCACACAAAATAAAAAAATTTGTACCATATATTGTACATAGAGATGACTGTCACCAAAGTATGAATATGATGCAATGAGATATTAGCACCTAATGCATTTTGGAACAACAACCTTCATCAGAGGTACCACATATAGAATCAATATTGATATTTTCTGTAAATACTGTAGAAAAGGTTTCACTTTAGATGTCTTAGTGCTTTTACTATTTCATAGTTAGCACTTGTCTTTCTGCCAAACTATCTCTATCTCAGCCTTTCTCACTTTTCTCATCCTCTGCTCTCCTTTTACTGCCTCTTGCTCACTCTTCTTAGCCTCAGCTCTCCTTCTACTAACCCCTTCTCATTTCTTTTTAGCCTCAGCTCTGCTGTTACTAATTCCTTCTTACTTCTCCCTCTCAGCCTCAACTCTCCTGTTACTAACTCCTTCTTACCTCTCCTTCTCAGCCTCAACTCTCCTGTTACTAACTCCTTCTTACCTCTCCTTCTCAGTCTCAGCTCTCCTGTTACTAACTCCTTCTTACCTCTCCTTCTCAGTCTCAGCTCTCCTGTTACTAACTCCTTCTTACCTCTCCTTCTCAGCCTCAACTCTCCTGTTACTAACTCCTTCTTACCTCTCCTTCTCAGCCTCAACTCTCCTGTTACTAACTCCTTCTTACCTCTCCTTCTCTGTCTCAGCTCTCCTGTTGCTAACTCCTCTTAACTTCTCTTCAGCCTCAGCCTTTCTGTTACTAACTCCTTCTCGATTTTTCTTAGCTGCAGTTTTCCCATGTACTAATCCCCCCTCAATTCTTCTCAGCATCAGCTCTCCTGTTCCTAACACCTGTGTACTTTTCCTTCTCGGGCTTACCTCAGCTGTTACTAACCCCTCCTCATGTTTTCTCAGCTCCTTCTTACTTCTCCTTTTTACCCTCAGCTCTCCTGTCACTAACTCCACCTCAGCTCCCCTGTTACTAACCCCTCCTCATTTCTCCTTCTCAGCTCTCCTTTTAATAACCATTCTTCACTTCTTCTCAGCCTCAGCTCTCCTACTACTAACTTCTTCTCCCTTGTACTTCTTAGCCTCAGCGCTCCTGTTAATAACTTCTCACTTTTTCTCAGCGTCAGCTGTCCTGTTCTTAACCCCCAACTTACTTTTCCTTCTTGGCCTCAGCTTTCCTGTTACTAAGCCCTCCTCGTGTTTTCTCGGCTGCAGCTCTCCTGTTTTATAATCCCTCCTCAATTCTTCTCAGTCTGAGTTCTTCTGTTGCTAACTCCTCCTTCTCAGTCACAGTTCTACTGTTACTTTTCCTTCTTAATTCTCCTTCTTAGCCTCAGCTCTCCCATCACTAACTCCACCTCAGCTCTCCTGTTACCAACTCCTCACTTCTTCTCAGCCTCAACTCTCCTGTGACTTCCTCCTTCTTATGTCCCCTTCTCAGCCTCAGCTCGCTCTTGTTGCTAACGTCTCCTCCCTTCTTCTCGGCCTCAGCTTTCCTGTTACTAACCCCTTCTCACTTCTCCTGCTCATCTTCAACTCTCCTGTTAGTCACCCCCCCCCCCCCCATTTCTTCTTAGCCTCAGCTCATCTATTACTAACCCCTCATCACTTCTCATTCTCAGCCTCAGTTCTCCTGTTACTAACTGCTCCTTACTTCTTCTCAACCTTAGCTCACCTGTTACTAACCCCCACTCACTTCTACTTCTCAGCCTCACCTCTTATTAACCTCTCCTCACTTCTTCTCATCATCAACTCTACTCTTCCCAGACCTTCCTTGCTGTTCTTCTCAGCTTCATCTCTCTTGTTACTGACCCCTCTTGTTTTCTCAGCTGCAGCTCTTCTGCTTTCCAACCCCCCTCACTTTTTCCTCAGCCTCAGCTCTACTGTTATTTATTCCTTCTCACTTCTCTTTCCCAGCCTCAGATCTCCTGTTACTTTCTCTTCCTAATTCTCCTACTTAGTCTAAGTTCTCCTTTTGCTCACTCTTCCTCTCCGCCTCAGCGCTCCTATTACTAACTGCTTTTCAATTTTCCTTCTCAGTCTTAGCTTTGCTGTAAAAAATGCCTCTCCAGTTCTCTTTGTTAGCCTCAGCTCTCCTTTTTCTTACCCTTTCCCATTTTTTCTTCTCACCCTTAGCGCTCGTGGTACTGTCCAATTTCCAGTTATCCTTCTCAGCCTCAGCAGCACTACTGATCCCTTCTTATGTCTTCTCAGATATCAATATTTTGCCAGTTTTGCACTTCTTCTCAGCATCAGCCCACCTACTCACTATTCCTTCTCACCCTCATCTCTCCTGTTATTGACTCATTTTCACTTCTTATTTTCAACCTCAGCTTTACTGTTTGTTCTTACATCCTCTTCTCAGCTTTCCATCTAATACCAGCTTTGACTTTTTTTTTTAAGTCTTTTTTTAACTCTCCGTATACTGCCACCTGCTCACTACTCAGTACCGTTATTGCCCCATTCCTGCTTATTGATTATTTTTCTTTCTTGCTTCTTTGTTTTTCATCTGCTGACAACTTTTCACTTCCCAGCCTCATCTTTCCATATTTTGCCACCTGCTCACTTCTCCTTCTCGGCTTCTTCTCTCCTGTTACTTCCATCTTCTCTATTTTCCTTTTTAGTTTCAGCTGTCTTGTTGCCACCACCAGTTTACTATTTCTTCTCATCAGCTTTCTCTGGAGACAGTTTATCACTATTCTTTCTCAGCCTTAGCTCCCCTTCTACTTCCTTGGGATTTTATGTTAATTAGCCAAGCCACCAGCCTAAGCTGGTTCATTCATATATAACTGCAATGTGTCCAACAAATGCCAGAAATAAAATTGAAGATTCTAACACCTACAGACCCTGGATTTTTTGTAGACATCCTTAGTAGAGTTGAGCGAATCCGAACTGTAAAGTTCCTGTTCGTACCGAACTTTGGGGTGTCCGTGACCGGGACCCGAACCCGGACATTTGAAAAAAAGTTTGGGTTCGAGTTCTGGGTTCGGGTATTTGATCACGCATGTTGAATAGCTGCAGGGCAGCCAATCAACAAGCATTTCACTGTTTTCCTTAGAAGCCATCACAGCCATGCCTAGGGAGAGGATGCTGCTGGTGCTGTGAGGGACAGATTGCAGATAGATAGATAGATAGGTAGAGATTTCTACTACTTCTGCTTTTAGGGACAGATTGCAGATAGATAGATAGGTAGAGATTACTACTACTACTGCTTTTAGGGACAGATTGCAGATATCATCCTGCATTACAGAAAGATCTGACTGGAATAGGTAGAGTCTACTGCTTAGAGGGACAGATTATTGTTCTAAAATCATCTCCTAGTTCTATAGGGTCAGGTTCCTGCTGTTGCTGTAAGGGACAGATTATTGTTCTAAAATCATTTTGCAACCCTCTAGCACTTTCCGGGACTCTTTTACAGTCATTTTTGTGCCGAAAAGTTGGGGTCCCCATTGAATTCAATGGGGTTCAGGGTAAAGTTCGGGTCAAGTTCGGTACCAAACCCGGACTTTTTTCCGAAGTTCGGCCGAAACCACCAAACCCGAACATCCACGGGTTCGCTCAACTCTAATCCTTAGTCAACTGCAAATCAAATAGTATTAATAGATTGAAAATATATGTAGCACCCTGTAGTGTGCTAGAGTAGGTATTGTTAGGTTTTTGTTAGTGTAGGTAAAATGTTTTGCCTTGGCTGGCAGCCAAGCCTGTGTTTTAATCTGAGTCAAGTGAGTGATCCAGGGAAGCTGGTATGACTCATCAAGCAGAATCTCTGGTACCTTCCCAACTTCTGGAACTTGCTGTAAACTTCCAGAAGAATGGGAAGGAGGTTAGGAGGAGCTGCCTGGCGTATTCATGAGGGCCCTGACCAATCCCCAACAAATGGGTTAACAGGGGACAGGCCCCTTCAAATATTTAGGGTCAGTCCAGCAGGGCAGGAGAGTTGGGGGTGGAAGTTGGAGATCAAGTGCTAGGAGGCTGTCGGTGGGCCCTTAAAGGTTACCTCCTAGTTTCGAAGTGTAACCTGGGGACTGGGGGCTCGGGTGCAGGAGGGATCCTCTGATATCCCAAGGAGGAATCCTGTCCAGTGGCACAGAGTGTGAGGACAGCAGGAGCCAGTGAGCGTGTCTGGGAGATCTCCAAGGAGAAGACAGCCAGGTGGGCCGGTGAGTGATACAGTCCGGGATGACTGAGAGGCAGCCTGAGAGGACTAGGTGAGAGCAGTCTGAGATGGATGCAGAGTCAGTCTGGGAGGACTGTGGAAGATTAGCCAGAAGCAGCTAGAGAAAGGGGCAGCTGCAGCCAGGTGGACTGGCAGTGCCTGAAGAGGTGGTGCTGGGATCAGTAGCCACAAAAGGACAGCTGGGCACTAGGGCTTTTCTACACACCAAAAAGGGTCCCATGGTCCCCGCCTGTAATGGTCATTTCTAACTGATCCCTATTGTCAGATCACCTAATAGTGTGCCAGCTGGTCCTGGGAATTTTGGGCTGCAAGTTAGTGTTGTGTTGGAGGATCTGAGGAGTGTGTAAAAAGACTGTACAGAAGAAGGTGTCCCTGAAAAGTTTTACTAAAGTCAAGTGGACACCCCTAACACCATCCAAGTCAAATACCCCTAAATAAAAAAAAAAAACAAAGCTGCAAGGATTGTTTTTCTGACTCAAGAGTACTGTAAAAATTCTGTGTGCATGGCTGTGCAGGGTAGGGGATCCCTTTCTACCAGCGGCTCCTACAGGGGTAGCACTACATATAGTATAAACATTTCCCATATTCATGTTTTTGTGCAGAAGACACTAAGAAGACATTAAGTGAAAATACATGGTCCACAAAATTCACGTTGGGCACAAATATGCAAAATAGTTTGCCTTTTTTCATGAGTTAAGAACACTAGTTTCAGAACTAGGCTAACGTGATTTATTTTTCTTTCTCTAGGAGTGTAGAATAAAGTACAATGCATATGTATTGTTACATCGATGTTTATTAATATATTGTGAAAACAGCATAAATATGAAACATTCTACACTAAGCCCCACCAGTAAGATATTTACATTAGGTATAAAGCAAATTTCACTGACATTCCATTTTGCTCCACTTAAGAAAAAGTGTGCATTATGCTGTACAAGCAAAAAAGAGCTTCCGTCTCTATGTGACTTATTAAACCAGAAAGATGCAGATATATTATCTCATTAAAACTTTTCATTAGTTATGGGAATAATAGAAAAAACAGGAACTAGTGTTAATGTTATCACAACTTTCTGCTTTCTGAATCTTTCTTACTGGGAAAATAGGCTCCAAATCTTTAAGTAAGTGCTACATAAATTATAGTAGGGATATACTATGTGATGAATGAAATAGGAGATTGTTATTAACAAAGAGGCATTCCTGTAGTAAGAAAAGATATTTCACCCTAGGCTTCTAGTGGCAATAGGGGACACCATCCCATGTTCCACATATCAATTTAAGTCCCTTAGTGAACAGTTATGTTATGCTAATTCAGAGATAGCAGAAAGTGAGTAAGAACCATCAGTGGATAAACCAGTTATTCATTATTTCCCATAGCCATCAAAAAGGTTTTATCTTTTATTTTCTGGGCAAAATAAAACAAGAGAGATGATTAGTCACTATGAGAAACAATCACAATTTTCTTCCAATTTTCTTTTCTCCAGTGTTATTAAAAATGCCCACAATAAAATTAACATATTGGCACATGGAAGGGTTGCGTCTTTTTAAACCGAGAAGTAAATTGCTGTATATATAGCAGGAAAATGTCTCATAACCAAATGAGCCTTTAACAATAATTTTTCTGGTACCACGTAAAGTGAAAGAATAAAATGCAAAGTAGCAACACATTTTCCCACCAGTTTTTACACATTATGATTATACCCTATGTTTTCAGCATGGTGCTGCTCAGTTTGTGTATGAGAAATTCACGCCTTTATTGGTGTGGAGTGTCTGCTACACATAATGGCATTGAGGGAACATTAGAGCTCACTTCTGCATATAGAGCTACATTGGTAACTTCAGCAATTTTAACTAAATTCTGTCTTTTATGACCACAAAATATACTCTACATTTTCACATAAAAATGAGCAACACAATATTTGCTGCAAAGCTTGCTTTGCTGCAAAAGTAGGGATACTTTTTTAAAGGTTTATGTTGAAAGCAAAGCCTACAGTATGGGAAATGACCCCATAACCCACTGGGCACTGAAAATCATGAGCAACAGAAGAAATTCTACTTAATCATTGTTATTTCACTACAAAAAAAAACATATGAATACATTAAATGGAACTAAGCAAGTATCTATGAGTCAGTTCTCTAAAGCCTCGTACACACGGTTCGACGATTGCATACAACAGGTCGTACGAATGACCGTTGTATGCTAATCTGACCGTTAGTACACCCAATTAGAACAGCCGACGTACGACGGTCATACAACAGGAGTTGTATGAGCAAACTAGAAAACTTTGGTAGTACCAACAAGCGGTCTTACGACCGTTGTATCGTGTGTACAGAGAAGTTGGTCCAACAAGTTGTATTGTGCAAAACACGCATTCTCAGAAGTCAGGAATGGCCGGACACTAATTACATGCACCTGAACTTTCTCTTTATACGTTCATAACACGTCACTACGTTCAGCTTGGTCATGCGATCGTGTAGTGCATGTCAGTATGCGAGATACAACAGCCAACATACGATTTGGTCCGTTCGGTCGTATGACCGTCGAAACCGTGTGTACGAGGCTTAAGAACAAACAACAGATTTGAATGCACTGACCCATTTATGCTTGATTAGTTTGTAATACTCATCAGTTTTCCCATCAGCACTGTTTAATACCTTTTTGGCATAAACTTTAACAGGCTGAATGGCCCAATAATTTTGCATATTTCTCATGAACTAAGAGATTTAGTTATCTGAGATCCCAGCTTTTCCCAGTTCTATTACTAGGAAGCCCTACTGAATTTTACAATATGGGGAGGAGTTTTTTGCGTAAATTTGTAATGATGTAGTAGTTGCGGTAGTGAGGATAGGAGAAATTGGAACACTCGTGAAAGATGTTGTACAACATGAGTCTCTAAGAGATATAACATGCCAGCATGGGGATTCCCCTTACTGACACTTACTGCTAGGAATGACCTTTTAATGTAAATATATATATAATGCAAATGTTTCATTGGGTTATTGATACATTTATAATTTTGGTACTCTTTTCTGAAACCTAGAATTTTTGCAGAAATTAGCCACATCAAGGCTTCCATAAGGGCGCTGAATATTTCACTGCGAGTGCACACTGGAGAAGAGGTTTACTCAACATGACAAAGCCAATAGTGAATGCATTATACTTTAATCAAGATAACAGTGGAAAATCATAAGGTATTTCAGTGGGTCTGCCAACTATCTTTTACTGCTCCTACACATACTTGTGGGATGGAGTCAGCAGATTCAGTTGTATGTATCTTATGCCTATAGGCCCCCCACAAAGCCACTGTTGGAAACAAATAATTGGGCAGGTTCTTCTCTAAGAACAGTGGTTTAGGCAACTCTTTCCTGTCACATTGATCTCCCCACTCTCCATTGACATAAAATTGCCATCTAGGCAGAAATGGACCTTCCAGATTAGCAGCCTGGTATGTGTTAGACACTGTGCAAAGCACTGTAAAAAAATTCAAGATTACTGCTTACTCTTTTATCTGATACTACATGGGCAGTCTTAAACACATATATAGCTAAAATACATACTAAGTAAAGAATGGATTTCACTTTTCAGTACAGATCTAATATGTTCTTTGTGAAATATTGATAATCTGGTCACTTGGGTTTATTTGGACTATGGTTCATTAATTACTAGGAGTAAATTAATTTACAGTTCTCGTGGGTCTTGCATAGGGACAAGCCAAGAGAGAAACCATGTTTAAAACAAATGCATCATAATGGGTTCACTGGCTCTGTCAAGTGCAGATCTTTCAACACCCACTCCTTGTCAATGTGAACATGATTTTTTGCTCCCTTAGCACTTAATACTGGCTTTGTAAATATAAGTTATCTAACCAAAGTGTACAATATACAGTTGTAGCTTATACTATTTTTTCTCTCTATCTTGGACCTCTCAAGGAAAAACAATGGTGATCCAGTGAGAAGATATCCTATTATTATCAGTATTTACTACCAATACATAATACTACTAAATGTAAATAATTACTTGTAAAGTACAAATTAAATCCTTTTCAGGTAATAGCTGCTAAGCTGATACTCCAAACATGTAAGGTACAGACTATAACAAACATTGTGAAAATGCTTTATTTATTTAGAACATCTGTAATCTTTTATCTTTATTTATTGTTTGATACTTGACATACACGACACTTAGAGAACAATTTTTAATTGGTACAGTCATGCTCATAAGTTTACATACCCTGGCAGAATTTATGATTTCTTGGCCATTTTTCAGAGAATATAAATGAGAACAAAAAAAGCATTTCTTTCACTCATGGTTAGTGTTTGGCTGAAGTCATTTATTATCAATCAGCTGTGTTTACTCTTTTTAAAACAATGACAACAGAAGCTACCCAAATGACCCTGATCAAAAGTTTACATACCCCAGTTCTTAATACCGTGTATTGCCCCCTTTAACATTAATGACAGCTTGAAGTATTTTGTGGTATTTGTGGATGAGGCTCTATATCTTCTCAGATGGTAAAGCTGCCCATTCCTCTTGGCAAAAAGCCCCCAGTTCCTGGAAATTCTTAGGCTGTCTTGCATGAACTGCATGTTTGAGATCTCCCCAGAGTGGCTCAATGATATTGAGGTCAGGAGACTGAGATATACAATAAGGAAGGGAGAGGTCATGAAGTCTATAGTAGTTACCTCACTATGTCTCTTCTGTCTATAGACGTCCTGTCCTTAACCATATAGCATCAAAAACACAAAAATGCCGTTGCTGGGGAACAGAGTGCCCCCACAACTGCAGGAAAGAGGTTATTGAGACAGGTCAATTAGAGATTATGGAGTAAAATACTTGTATTTATTAATAGGTATAAAAAAGTTCAGTACATAATTCATTCCCTGAAAAAAAAAAGTCCCACCATATTTCTTTTTTGTAACTGAATTAGGGACGGAGACATATTGATATGTTTCATATAAAGTCCCACCAGGTTCCCTTCCCCCTCCCCCCTATTTTTATTTCAATGATTGCCAGAGATGGAGGTATGTTATGCGGCCAATATGATTATTTGTGACCAATATTATTTCCTACCTGATGACGGACCTCATTTTGACAGGGTTATATTAATACAGCATACAGGGGGTTATTCCATCCATATGGAGATCTCTTTGCATGCGCCATTGATTTTTATGCTGTATGGCTACTTGATGTGGTTCCAGGCGGTTTGTATCAGCTGTGCTGCATCTGTTTCAGTGAGCTGCGATGCACATGGCTTGCCCTCCCTGTCCCCCCTCATCTACTCATATAGTGGGGGGATTGGGCTGGTGTGCCTTTTGCATTGGCGCCACACCTACATGCCATGCACACGACCCTGGTATTAGGTGTCCTGATGCAGGCAATTTTTCCATCTGGGAGTTTGATGATTGCAGCCCCTCTCTACAGCTGTAGTTGTTTGGGTGGGGATGCCCCCTCCTCCCCTTCACTCGTCAAGCCTGCGGGACCCTGGGCTGGGCTTGTGGTATATAAGACCCTAATTTGTTTTCAGCCATTCCTTCCGACATCACACACTGTGCACACTCCTGTTTGTATCATGGCTTATTGTTGCAAGGTAACCACTGGGATTTTTTTATCCCTTACTCCACTACAGCCTTTCAGCACACATCCTCATCCACCCATGCAGGTTCTCTATTATTTCTGTTTCTACTTTTATTTCACCATGTGGCCGTGCCTTTCCTACCTTTCCTTTCTCTTGTATCTTCAGCTTGTCTTTGGTGGAGGTTCCCACTCACTTTTTATTTATGATTCTACCATAGTACTGTATATTCATTTACTTAATTCAATTTTTCACATTATAGTTATTGGATCCTTCATACCACCTCTGAATATTCCTCTTCCTGTGAAGTTCCTTTTGTGCTGCTGCTCCACTTTTTGGGTCCCAGTACCTCAGCTCCCATGACAGACGTTTGGGGCACTTCTGCTGCGATTTCGCCACCTCATCTTTAGTCCACATGTAAGTATTCAAGGGGGATAAGCACTCTCCTCCTTCTGGTCAGTATTCATTTTGCCAGGCATTCTGGCTAGAATGCTTTATATAATATTTCTATTTTTATATATTTGTGTTTTTTCACAGATACTTAATGCATTTGCCCCTGAAGAGTGGATTAAATCCACGAAACGTGTGTAGGGCTTATTGGATGCATCTTATCTTCATTGGATGGTTCAACCAGTTTTTTCTATACAGATTTTATCTTCATACTATCTCTGACTGTCGGTCTGTGTCATCTGGAATGACTATTTTATATTTACCCTACAATGTATTATCATGATGCAGAGGCCATATATTATACAATGTATTATTTATTGCAGTTGCCAGTTCTCTATACATTACATTACATTACAATCGTCCTGAGAGCCACCTAGACACTCAACCCTGGATGGATCCAGGGTTGAGCGTCTAGGTGGCTCTCAGGACGATTGTCGACACTTGTACCATATGTAAGACACCTGGCCATTTGTCTCCCACTTGGGGTGGGTCCAGTAGCAGTATCCTGGCTCGGTGCCCCCCTTTTGGGGTGGCCCCAATACGGTTACTCGGTACCACAGTCCCCCGACTGCCTGTGTGTTCTACAGCATACAGATATCCTTCCTCCCACACACCAGATATAAATATAAATTTATCCTTGTTTGAAGTACACCTTTGATATATATATTCCATTGGCTCATTCCCTGCTTCTTTTCCATCATCCCGGAACCTTGATGGCCACTGCTTGTGAAACCGGTTTCGATTTGCCTTATACCCTGCTTTTCTAATCTACGAAATATATCCTATTTAGGCTGATGTCTCCTGATCACTCTATTAAACACATGAAGTATCCTGTTCTGGATGACTGTGCTGTTTTTACATTTTGACCACTTACTCCTGAGGAATATATCTACTATTAAACATCGAAACGCGTTGGATCTTGTCCTGCCCCCCTTTGTGTGGCAGATCAGTGGTCCTCTTTTATCCTTGTTGTCATCGTATATTGTCCCATCACGGCACTGGGGACACCGTCTTGCGTGCTCTCATGCCAAGAATATATACATGTCCAATTTTGGCTTATTCTCCTGTATGTTTTTGTATATTACTTTTAATTGTACCAATAAATGTTGATTGTTTTATCAGTACACATCTATTCCTTATTGTTGAGTTGGTCTTCCCGGTTGAAAGTACCATTCAGGGGGTCCTTGTCTTCATCTTAAAATACTAACAATAAGTTACAAAGCCATCCACAACTCTGACCCCTGATACATCACTAACCTAGTCTCAAAATACCAACCTAATCATCCTCTCCGTTCCTCCCGAGACCTCCTGCTCTCTAGTTCCTTCATCACCTCCTCACATATTCTCCTCCAGGACTTCTCCCAAGCATCTCCTATCCTCTGGAATTCCCTACCCCAATCTGTCAGACTGTCTCCAAATCTATCCACTTTTAGGCGATCCCTGAAAACTTTTCTAATCAGAGAAGCCTACCCTGCCTCCACCTAACATCTAGACTTTATATTTTCCATCAGCTCATCCCCCACAGTTATCCCTTTCGTATCTGATGTCACTTCTACCTCTCGGTCTTAAAGGGAGGATTTTTTTTTTTTGTTAAAGGCAAAATGTATTTTTTTTACTTTTAAGAGTAAATGAGAGATCTGGGGTCTATTTGACCCCAGATCTCTCAATAACGTGGACTTGTCATGCTTATTTCTGTTACAAGGGATTTTTACATTCCTTGTAATAAGAATAAACTTGATAAAAAAATAAAGGTACAGTGTAAAAATAAAAAATAAGCACTAGACCTCTGTAACTTTAAACAGGTAACCAGTAAAAAAAATGAAAGTGTCACCTATGGAGATTTTCAGTACCGTAGTCTGTCGCCATTCCACAAGCATGCGCAATTTTAAAGCATGACATGTTAGTATCCATTTATTCAACATAACAGCATCTTTCACACTCTAAAAAAAATTGGGCTAACTTTACCGTTTTGTTTTTTTCCCCAAAAATATGCGTGTGAACGACCGCTGCGCAAATACAGTGTGACATAAAATATTGCCATGATCGCCATTTTATTCTCCAGGGTCTCTGCTAAAAAGAATACTAATTTAGACTTGTAAACAAAAAGTTCCAGAAAAGGCCTGGTCAGCAAGTGGTTTAACTCAGAGCAATAGGATACACACTGAAGTTTTGCAAGTAACAAATATCTTAATTCTGTACGAGTAAACATGCTTTTATGTGAATTTTGTTAGCAGTTCTTCCACATAATTTAACATTTGTAATTATTTGGCATTATGTTTAATAGTTGTTTCCTGCAATTTCTGAAAGTATAACTCTAACTTAAATTACTTTTCTTTGTTTTGAATAGGATAGTAGAATACTCTGGGGAAAGAGTGGTCATTGGACAGGAAGAGAGGGTACTTTTTGTAAAGCTGCAGGAAAATAAAATACTTGCAGTGATTTCAACCCTTCCTAATTCCAAAATGAAAATAAAAGCAAACAGTTTTTGCCGGGGTTCTTTGTACCTTTAAAGTAGATGTAAACATCTACCAAATGACAGGTTCGTTTAATTTAGCATATTTTGCAATGACAGTTTGCATCATGAAAAATTGTCATGCATTTTTTTTCTTTTTTCATCCTTTTTAAATTTTGCCTAAATATGGACTTCAATCTGTCTTTTATGTTCTACACTGCACCAGGGGCATGATTGGTAGGATTGTAAATGACCTGGGGAACAGGGAGAAAAGCAACTCTGTGGCATGCATAGCATGCATCGTGGTAGGGTGGACATAGGCAGAATGCCTAAACTGTGGCAGTGGCTTTAACGGGAATGGATAAATATGAGGATGGGCCGAACTGACCCCTGTTCGGTTCGCACCAGAACTTTCGAACATTGTGAAGTTTCGGACCCGAATAATGAACCCCATTAAAGTCAATGGGACCCAAACGGCAAAAATCAAAAGTCCCCATTTTGAAGGCTTATATGCAAGTAATTGGGCATACAATGGTTATAGGGGTCCAGGTCCTGCCCTGGGGGACATGAATCACTGAAAAAAACGTCATTTTTAAATGAGCAGTGATTTTTTTTTTTGATTTTTAAAGTGAAAGCATAAAAATTAAAAAATCCTTCCAATATAGTGTGTGGGGGTCCCCTTAGTCTAACTGTAAAGTGGCAGATCTGTACCATGTCTAGAATCTGCTGCAGCAATAATTGCATTTATAAAGCCAAAAAAATGACATTTTCCCTGCAAGCTGCCTTTATTTTCTCAGCAACAGCTGGGGAGCCAGTGTGTACGATGAGGCCGCAATGTAGTGCACTGGGAACAAGATCAGAGATTTTTTGGATAAATTCTGGTGTGACTATGGATAGAAGTAACGGGTGTGGAAAAATTGGGCTTTGGGTGTCGGTGGTGCCTTCCCACCATAACCCTATAGAGGTAGTCTTGATGAAAGCAAGAATTGGCCTTACTGTAAAAAATTGCAATGATATGCACCTGTTTGACAGGTGCATAAAAATTAGCCTTTGGGTGCCGGTGGCGCCTTCCCACCATAACCCTATAGAGGTGCTTTTGATGAAAGCAAGAATTGGCCTTGCTGTAAAAAATTGCCTCATGTTCCTGTCATCCTCAACCTCAGAACCAACATCTGAATCCAGTAATAGCTGGGCATCATCAAGGAGCAAGTGGCTGATGCTGTGGTCAAATAACTCAGCTGACTCCTCCATGGCTGATGTTGGGGCTATGGCAGGAATAGATGTGGACAAGGAGGCAGGTTTATCCTGGACTATGTTTTCAAACCAAATTTGATGCAACATGCCATTAAGTTTTTAATTACATTTAAAAATAACACTTTAATGCCTGGTCTGAAGTTACTGGAAGGAATCAAGTGTTTTGCACAGAGTTGTATTCACTGTGTATAAGAACTGGGAGTAAAGAGCTCAGCAATCCTCTGGGTTGACGTCACCTGCCTCCTCAACACACGTATCGTCACTAACCATGTGATTTCATCAGGGAATTGAAGTCACGTGGTTAGTGATGATACACGTGGGGAGAAGCCAGGTGACATCACAAATGATTTATGAGCTACGAGGACCAAATGGCAAGTTGTGTCTGTTACATGCCAAGCCTGCTATTTTTTATGCTATGTTATGTTATGTAAAGTGATTTACATGTGAGTGGAATATTTACTTTTATTAAACGATTGAAGGTTTTAAATACTACACTATGGCATTCTATCTGTGGTCTTGAGCTCTGTCTAGGGTATACACAGATGCTGAGACTGTGTGAATAAGGAGAGAGGAGAAATTGGAGACGAGGGGGGTCATTTACTATAGCGCGAATATGCCTTCGCGCGAATTTTATCGCGCAGAATCGCAAATTCGCGCTAATTAGCGCGAAAATTGAATTCACTAAAGCCCTGAGGGAGAAAATAGTCCCAGAATCAAATTCACTATAACGCCCAAACAGCAGTGAGTGACTAAAAAACTAGTCGTGGTAGAAGCAAGGGAATTGCACATGGAAATAATGTTTAGAGCATGATAGGATCACCTAAATTGTTTCTAAAAATGTAGTATCTTGTTTAATGATGATCCGCTTTTAAATTGTTTAAAAAAGTGATATATAACCTGAAATATCATTGAAAGTCTGAAAACAGCCAAATTACCCCTTTTTTCCTGACTATTCATCAGCACAACTGAGCATGCTCCAATATATAGTGAAAAAATTTGTTAAATTTTCGCCTAGTAGTAATTTGTTCTATGATGTAAAAATCTTTGTTAAATCCACTAGGATAGTACGAGATTTGTAATAAAGGTACACGTTAAGGGAACGAAGATGGTGCTGATCAAAAAATCAGTGAGTGACGACAAACCCGCAATATCACTTAAACTAAGACCCTGATAAAAGAGGGAGTCCCGAAATCACTTAAGTTAAAAGCGCGATTAATCGCGCTTAAACGCTAAGACGCGCTATTTTAAGCGCGCTTCCGTATAAGCGCGATATCATT
>BLSH010072018.1:974994-985906 GCA_018402905.1 Glandirana rugosa | reverse complement strand
ACATTAGTGTGGCACCCCCCGCCCCCCCCCCCAAAGGAACTGGTGTTTGGGTTCCACATCCTGAACCTAAATGGTACCACATTCTCTGACACACAATGAGGCCATGTGAAGGGTTTTGAGCAACATTGCCAAAGAACATAAAAAAACAACAGAACCAACAAGCAATAACAATTTAAAAATTGAGTACAGTAATACAGATTACAAGCAACATAACAACAGAGTTACAGTAAAGACAGATTAACCGGTTCCGGATCGGCTTGCTTACATTTACTGCTGCAGAGTGGCACGATCCCGCGAATCGCCGTCCATAAATGGCGGCTCGCTCGTGCGCGGCTAGCCGCATGCTGCACTCTCCAGCAGTATGGCTGCGGCTATTCGTGTCCACCGGCTACCCGCGATTGCCTGGCAGAGAAGAAAAACGGGGAATCGATGCTCTGTCAGGCCGCATGTAAGAGATCTACTGATCCCTGTCACTGGGATCAGTTAGATCTCTTATGCCCCTGGCAGCCCAGCCTCCTCACAGTTAGAACACGCCTAGGGAACACAGTTAACCCCTAGATCACCTCCTGCAGGTTAACCCCTTCACTGCCAATGACATTTACACAGTAATCAGTGGATATTTAAATTTCTGCTCGCTGTATAAATGTAATTGGTCCCAAAAAAGTGTCAAAAATGTCCGACATTTCCGCCCCAATATCACAGTCCCAATAAAAATCGCAGATTGCCGCCATTACTAGTAAAAAAATCGCTATTTTTTTTACCACAAATATGAGGAAGAATATATATCGGCCAAAACTGATGAATACATTTGTTTCTTTATATATTTTTATTGGATATGTATTTTATCAAAATTTGCTGCTCTTTTTTTGTTAATAGCGGTGATCAGAAGTGACGCAGAGGGGATCAAATACCACCAAAAGAAAGCTCTATTTGTGGGAAAAAAAGGGCGTCAATTTCGTTTGGGTACAAGGTCGCACGACCGTGCAATTGTCAGTTAAAGCGACGCAGTGCTGTATCACAAAAAGCGCTCTGGTCTTACAGTGGGAAATTCTTCCGATCTTTAAGTGGTTAAACTAAAAAACCCAGATCAAGAAGGCAGAGTTCAGACCTCTAAGTATGTGATTTTAGGATGCACCTTAACTAATAGGCAATGCACAGGGGCTTATTAAAAATACCATCCCTCTTTATTCCCACTGGCCATTGGTCAAATAGCTATCATTTGTCTGAATCGAGGCGCAAAGTCTCTGCTGGAGAGCTCAAATAGATGTTTTATTTCCAGGAAAAGAGGAAGGAGCTTTGCAAAGAAGCAAGTCTTAAATATCCTAGCAGAAGAACAACACTGCCCCTTTAAACAGGAAGGTACAAAGTTGGTTGCCAAAGATTTATCACCACTCTGACAGTCTTATATAGCAGTCCCTTTTCCCTAGGAGCCCAGAGCAGCATCTCTGAAAACTGAAGGCTGGCTTTCACAGTCTCTGGATGTGATGGTAGAAGTCTGTGATGCCACAACCGTAACCCTGGTTGCAGCAAATGTAGTAGATGTGCCATTCGGTTAGAGTTGCAACCACTTGCACCTCTGCAAATTAATAAGGGCAGCTCCTGGTAGGTGAGCTCCCGCAAACAGCAACAGACTGAACAACACAGGCCCCTCTCAGCAGCTGAGAACCTGCCCACAGCTGTCTGGTACAGCATATTTTTTCTAAGTCACATCTGGACAGGGATCCTTTCTCCTCTGCTCCCCACATATGTCATAGCAATTTTACAATGGTGTTTAATTAAAAGTTCTGATTTAATTCCGTGTACAATGTGATTCCTTTAGGAGGTTTTACAAATCATTATGTACTAAGCAGGATTTATGATCCTGCTAAACATTTTGTTCATTCAACATGGTCTGCTGGAACTGGTTGTGTTATAGTATGAAAGTGTTCAATCAGATGATTTTGGCACTTCTTCATTTTAGAAAAATAAGGGTGACAAAAAGTTCAGTACAACTCCCCATTCTCCTTAACTCCATTTGTGGTTCATCTGACTTTATTATTGTCACACTAATGATGTCATAGGTATTTAAAACTTCATTTTTTATGTCTACTTAAGTATTTTACAATTAAAAAAAGGGTATGGACTAAGCTTGCTGATAGCGAGGATTGGGAGAACTGTAAGGTAGATCTTGGAGCTGAGTTTTAAAACTATACATACAAACACAGATTCATTTCTCCCTTCAAGTGGCAGAACATATTTGCTAAAATGTACACACCTCTAGTCTACCCCTCCAGCAGGTTCATCCAAGCTTCAGAATCTCAAGCTTCTCAAGAACATTCCAGAGATGGGTGGGGTCAGAGACCTAGAACCCATGTTTGATGACTCACTTTCCACAATATTATACTGTGAGAGGAATACTTAATCTTGAGAGACTTCTCTAAACCAGATAGATCCAAGCACTGTACAAGATATTTGAAACTCTGCCCAGCAAGCGGAGTGCAGCAGCCCAAAGTGGTTAGCCTGCTTAGGGTTAATTAAAGACCTAGCACTTAACCCTTCACAATGTTGTACAGTCCAACCATCCATTCCCCACAGAGCCTGTCACATCTTCTTAACACAGGCATTGGTTACACTCATTTCCTCGTGAATAGGAGACCAGTCCAGCATGTCTATTTCCAGATAACCTATACATGAGATATGTATAGCAAGTAAAACTTTAGCTATATGGTATAACATCTCATCAGTGCTGAGCACGACAGTTTTCATTTAATAAAACAGAGCCTTTTTTATGTAGTTTGACTTCTATAAAGAGTGTGTATGCTTGCGCCAGCAGGGTAGTAATTGCACCCAGTATTTACTCATAGTCTCTAGTCAATATATTACCATGCAAATCATTTCTTCCTTTTTCCTCTTTTCCAATGAGGGATAGTCCCATGCTCCCTCTAAGGGAAAGTGCAAGCCCTACATTTTGGCCCAGGAGCTCTTCATCCTGCTGAAATAAAATGAAACACACTCCACCAGTCCTAGATTTAACTACTTTGTGCTCACCTAGCTACTCTCACAGCCTGGAAAGAAAAAAACCCATTACATGTTGACTGTTACCTTATTGGTGTCTTAATGTTGAATTCTGTACCCCCTTTGAGACTAACTGCAGTACTCTATATGTTTTTATGTTCAAGGTTCCAACTTTGTTCTCTTTGAACATTGATTCCAAAGATGTCAGGTTTCTCCAGGTCAGGGTTTCTTCCACTCCATAGTTCACATTAAATAGGAAGTAAACCCTGATGGGTTTTACTTCCTCTTTATTACCCAGCAATGTAAAATCATAATGGGCTAGTATGCATCCATATTAGCCCATGATGTGGCACTTACCTGCATTGGAAGCCTGCAATGTCCTGTGATGTCCCCAATCCAGGCCGCGTCCATCTTCTGCCCCTCTTCCTTATGGGGCCACGGACTCTGGCTCTGTGACTAGCCAGAGTCATGTGACATCACTCCAGTGGGAGCCGCCAGTCGTGGCACGGAGGCCATTTCTTCACTGCACATGTGCTCGATGACGAGGGCACATCACAGTATACTGTATATCTCCTAAACCGTGCAAGTTTAGGAGATATGCAGGGAACCTACAGGTAAGCCATATTATAGGCTTATCTGTAGGTTAAAGTGGTTGTCAAGGGCTGACAACCACTTTAAGTTTACAGGTAAATGGTTTTGAAGATAACAAGCTGTCAAACTGCCCCTTTCCATGATGTGAGCTGATGCAGACTATGGTAGTCTACAACATATTTCCTTGTTTTCTCATAATGGCTGGAATTTTGCCTCTTATATACTCTCTTCTATTGTCTATGCAAAATATGTTTGGCATTTTGGCAAGTTTCTTGTTTACATGGACGCGCTCCTGTTCAAGTTTATCTTTTAATGTATCATTAGCAAGTATACAGATTCATTAACAAATGTTTCAGGACTACTGAGAAAAAAAGCTGCCAGATGAGATTTTGGCCATTTCTTTGGATTTTAAATCATATAGTCCCTTTGTGAATTTTCCCTTAGCAAGTGATGGTTCGTGATAATGCAACTATCACCTTTAAATGTCAATATATTGCCTTGTGTGGTGAGAATTTTTTCTTCTAGGAGGTTATTTGCAACAGTTTTTTTACAGCTTTCTGATGACAGTCTGAGAGTCAAGGCAATAAATGAGAATTCCCCATTTCTCCTGAGACTGTAAACTCTCAATTAGCTGTGGTAATTCCCTCTGTCTTGCTTTAATCAAGCTGAGTGAAGAAACTTGTGATGACTATCACTAGCTAATACACTGCATGTGAAATGATGAAGCAATCTTTTTGGTGGGAAGCACTCAATGACTAAAACGCCTTCTATTTGCTCTTCAACACCTTCAGCCTTTTGCTGGTTGCAGTGGGGATGATTTACTTAATACATGAAAAAAAAAAGCTGGGATAAACCATGGATGTAGAATTTGATCACTTTCCGCATGCATGATCATAGACTCAGAACCTACTGTATATTGAACCTGTATTGTATATAAGCTAAAGTGAAAAAAATTGGAAATTAAATTTGCATGTCAAAGCATATAAAAAACCTATAAGCTATAGTATCATATGCAAAAGGCAAAGAGTAGACATTTTTTTATTGTAATCTGTATTCCAAGAACCAGCACATATATCTCATATTCTGACTTTTGCTTAGACTTCTGAGCATGTGCACAAAGATCTAAGTATGTGCAGTCTGATATACAGTACCTGTGTGTATGTTTACTGATATGTTGTGCTAAATGCAAAGCCCTTTAATTTGCTGCAGAAGAAGAAGGCCTGGCTCTAATTCATCCCAATGGTGTTCTATGGGGTTGAGGTCAGGACTCGGTGCAGGCCAGTTAAGTTCCTCCACCCCAAATTCGCTAATCCATGTCCTTATGAACCTTATGGACCTTGTTTTGTGCACTGGTGCGCAGTCATCTTGGAACAGGAAGTGGCCATCCCCCAAACTGTTCCCACAAAGTTGGGAGCATGAAATTGTCCAAAATGTTTTTATGCTGATGCCTTAAGGGTTTCCTTCACTGGAACAAGCACAGCCCCTGAAAAACAACCCCACACCATAATACCCCCTCCACCAAATGTTTTGAACCAGTGCACAAAGCAAGGTCTATAAAGACATGGATGAGCGATTTTAGGGTGGAGGAACTTTTCTGGCCTGACCTCAACCCAATAGAACACCTTTGGGATGAATTAGATCAGAGACTACAAGCCAGGCCTTTTCATCCACATCAGTGCCTAACCTCACAAATGGGCTTCTGGAACAATGGTCACACATTTCCATAGACACACTCTTAAACCTTGTGGACAGCCTTCCCAGAAGAGTTGAAGCTGTTATAGCCTCCAATCAGCTCTCAGATTACACTTATCTCTGTGTTATGGCTATGCAGTGTGTGTAATGTCAGATTCCCACCCCCTGTTTCTGCATTCACTGGGTATATGTAAGAGTTTACAACCACTTAAAGGATAAGTTCACCTTAAAAAAAAAAAAAAATGCTCATTTTTTTTGCGTCATTTTTAAATTGTGACAGCAGGCAGGGAGAGAAGATCCCTGGCCTGCTGTCACAGTGGGGACTTGCTACAGTAGTAGCATGTTACACCCTAAATGCTGGTTTAACATGTAACATGTAATTAAATGTGAACTTATCCTTTAAACTAGTGTCTTTTAATTTGGGGAGTGAGCCACTAGCATTCTGAAATGCAAAGTCCACTTTATATTTTTATACAATTCCTTAAATGATAGCTGCACATCTGATGTGATTTTATTCCTACATTGTATGTGCATCTAAAAGATGGACCAAAAAAATTATATTTGAATGCTGCAAAGTACATTCTATAGAAAACAACCATTGTTAATGGATCCTGCTTGTGTTCGTGTAGCTTGTGTTTGTACATTTGTATACAGTGCTGGCTAAAGATTTTTCTTATCCGCACAGCATCAATATAAAATCGAACGTGCATAAATAATTAGTAAATCTGGCCTCGTTGCATCTTGATTCTTTTTAGTTTTTCAAACTCTGCAGTCTGCCTTTAAGTGACCTGCTTTTTTAGCACAAAACATTCACATTGCATATTACTGCATTTATTTCAGTCCAGGTTTTAATGCGGAATCTGCTCCAAGGTATTTTCATTGTTTTTCTTTTATGTTTGTGTTCAGTCACAAGCTTGCCTTTAACATATTCCAGCATAGGCTTATCTTCTGGAACAGCATCAAGGGCTGTAACAAGCATGCCATGACTGCCTAGGAGAGCACTAAGCAGTAATACATGACAGTCTCTTTTTTAATCCTGCTTTAACTCACATGCATTCCACCATTCTAAGGTACAACTTATGTAGACCTACATATGGAGGTCTTCCATCAGCTTAGCCTCTTATAGCTTTTTTTTTTAGAAAAGAGCTGAGTTTCACGCCAAAGGTAGCACTGCAAGGACCCGGTCCACTCTTCAACGTGCATTTACAGCAGGTTGCCTTCACAAATATTGTCCAGCCTCCTGGCTGTCTTTGGTCTGCTCTGACCCACACCATGTTTATCATAGACACCCGCTGTGTTTCACAGAACACTTCTACTTCAGGCCAGAAAACACACCTCTCTTTTCTTGTTCACCACACACTGCTCAGTTGCAGCACCACTATCTAACTGTGCACAACAGTGACCCACACTTTCTTCTTCAGATGTCAGTCTGGTCAGGGCACATGTGTGCAATGCTACACAGGCCTGGCCCCATATGCCTTGTGTGTCCACAGAAACACGCACATGCTGACCCTGCAGTTGTTTGTTTCCTGGACAGGGAGCACTGGTTGGTCAGACTGACTGTCCTCTGTGGGCAACACCCACCTGACAATCAGTCTTACACATTGTCAAGGACTCCCTGCAGGCCAAACCATGCTTAACCAAGTCATTATGCACAGCATTACACAGGGGCAGAGCACCAGTCTATCACAACTAGTTATTACTGAAATTTGCCCCATTGTTTTGGATTTGATTTGGGTTCATAGCTACCATGGGTTCAAGGTGAAACCTGCATGATCAAGATTCACAGTCCCAGCAATTTAATATGCCAGTTTGCTAGACCACATTCTTTTCAACCAAAATGTGCTTTCTGGCATTTAAATATGCCAGTTGGCTTAGAAGGGCAAATCAGGAATATAAAGTTTTGGGGTAACAAACACTTTAAGAAGAGGAAGAATAGTTGATGCACCTACTCCTTGCATAGGTGGTTAGGCACTATAGCTGGCTTCTGTGTTCTCTTTCACCTATAGCAGCCCCCTTTCCCATAAGGTAAGCAGGCCTACTGGTACTCGGTTGCTCCCAGGTCTTGTAAACAATGCTATAGTGCCTGGCCACGACGCTGGGGCAGGCACAAACTGAGCACAGTGAACAGGTGCTTGAACTGAGCACAACAAACAGGTACTTGCTGTTGCCAGACAGGCAGAGTTACAGTCTGGGTTCAGGGTAGGCTGAGTTCTGAGTCAATATCTGATCTAAGGTCATCAACGAGGGAATTCATACTAGCAGACACAGGAACAGGGAAGACAAACAGGGAGCTTGAAGCACATGCTACACACACTATTACAAGCAAGACTGAGAGTTTGGCTGGCTTAAAACAGGTTTGGCCTCCACCCAGAGACTGGCTATATCAATCACCTTACAGGTGGACAGGCAGACAGGGAGAATGCAGCTCAGCCAAGACCAGGAGGCTGTGATGAGACCAGCAGCTATGATGGAACAATAGATCACTCACTGCTCTGGATATCCTTGGACAAGATCAAAGGATCAGCTGTGTGCATCGCTGAACAGGTGCAGGCTGATGAGTGCACATGGAACATGAACAAAAGGCTGGACAGCCACACTCTGAGTCCAATGTGTTGAATTTATTTGTAGCAAGATACAGGTAAAGGTGCAGATACAAAATAGGGGTGAACCACAAGTCCCAGCTTATGCGTTTCGCACCATGGTCTGGTGCTTACTCATAGCAAGCTATGATGGAACACTCCTGACAATAGTGATGTTAACAGGTTATATGAAGCACACATCTGCTGTAATATTTGTTTAGAGGCAAGAGGGAATAGACACAAGAGATTGGCCAGTCATCACGGGCATTAAGTTAAGTAGGGGAACGAAGTGTAAGAGACCCTCAGAAAACGTCCAGTGCAAAAGGAGCACTAAAGAATATATGAACTGGAAGTCCAGTTCCACCTTTATGGAGCTCCTGAATGAATGGTTAAGGCAGATAGGAATCCACAATGGGTAACACGGTTACCAGGTCAACAGGGGCGAGGGACCAGGGTCCCCCTGAAGGATTATGCAGTTTAATCAGCTAGAGAATGTATGGAAGAGAGATAACAGAAGTTGGGACACATTACTTATTTGAGAAGGATGGGCAAAGGGTGACAGACAATGTAATACTAGGGTATTTTGATGTTAAGGAAAAAAGCTAAAACACAGAGGAATGAAAGTTAATTTGTATAGAAATAAAAGAATGTTTGGCCTTTGCCCAAATGAAACATTTTATATGTGGTCAGAGAAGAAAGATGGATTAAGCACTACAGCTGCCCATCTGATCATAGGTAGAGTTGAGCGAACACCTGGATGTTCGGGTTCGGTGGGTTCGGCCGAACTTTGGGAAAAAGTCCGGGTTCAGAACTGAACTTGACCCGAACTTTACCCCGAACCTCATTGAAGTCATTGGGGACCCAAACTTTTCGGCACAAAAATGACTGTAAAAAAGTCCTGGAAAGTGCTAGAGGGCTGCAAAAGGAAGTAAAATGATTTTAGAACAATAATCTGTCCCTTACAGCAACAGCAGGAACCTGACCCTATAGAACTAGAAAATGATTTTAGAACAATAATCTGTCTCTCTAAGCAGTAGACTCTACCTAGTCCAGTCAGATCGTTCTGTAATGCAGGATGAGATGTTATTAGATCTGCAATCTGTCCCTAAAAGCAGTAGTAGTAGTAATCTCTATCTAGTCCACAATCAGATCGTTCTGTAATGCAGGATGAGATGTTATTATATCTGCAATCTGTCCCTCACAGCGCTGGCAGCATCCTCTCCCTACACTACCCAGAGAGCATGTGACATGCAGCACTGTGACTCCAGCTTATAAAGAGGCTGGGTCACATGATGCACTGGCCAATCACAGCCATGCCATTAGTAGGCATGGCTGTGATGGCTTCTAAGGGCAAACCAGTGAAACGCTTGTTGATTGGTTGCCCTGCAGCTATTAAACATGCATGATCAAATACCTGAACCCAGAACCCGAGCCCAAACTTTTTTTCAAATGTCCGGGTTCGGGTTCGGCTCCAGGTCACGGACACCCCAAAGTTCGGTACGGACCCGAACTTTATAGTTCGGGTTCGCTCAACTCTAATCATAAGAACTAGAGTAGGTTAAGTTCAGGATTTTAGTACATGGGATGCAAAGGACCTGAGAAAAACAAGGAAAGCTGAATTTTGGAAGTTATAACTAACTCAAGCAGGGACATTTTGATAAGAATTAAAAGAAAGTAAGAGAATGTTATGTATGTGTTGTGTAAAAATGGGAAAATGGAAAAGATTTAAAAGCTGAGACATAATCTAATGGGTGAATGGACATTTTGGGTGTTTTAGTCCCACTGCTTTGCTAGTGAGAATTTGCTCCCCCTCCCTATTTCTCAATTAAGGAATGTGTGAGATACGCAAACTCAATTGCAACTAATATTCCAAAAGTTATTATAACTTTTGTGTTTTTTTCATAAAGAATTATATAGATGTGGCAGCATCATTAACATGATGAGAAACAGCATGATCACAGTTATTTTGAATCTGTTTTCTAATTATGGTAAAATGAATGTATTTATATCAATTGGGTGGCCAATAAACAGGATTGCCAAGTTAGATTTAAGTAAAAGAATACATGTGATACTAAATTAATTTGAGCTCATTAAACATTCTTTGATATTATAAACATGCACTTATTGAAAATTTGTATGTTATGTTCTATCTCTTCTGTAATCACTTGTTTCATTTGGGTAATCTTGACAAAATCATGGAAAAAACTTAATAATAAATTACAAAGAAAAAAAAAAGCACTTGAAGATGGAAATTGTTTTTTGGGAGGTAAAACATACTCCTTTAAGGAGATAGTACCTATGTATTTAAAATTAAGGCATGAAATAGAAATTGTCACTCAAGTATCAGTTTCTGTTATAGTGCCAACAAATTCATTACAGGCAGATATATTACAATTGGTTAAGGCAAACTTTGATTCTATAGGAGATGAAAGACAATTTGTTAGAAAAATCTGTGAAGTAGGGTTATTTCAAGAGAAGAGAGAGAAATCCAAGAGAAGTTTCTGTTACACTACAGCTGCTGCAATACTTAATACAGCCTAGATGGATGGGAATAATGAGAACATTTTCTATAAAAAAGGAAATCTTTTTTTTTTTTTGTTTCAATAGTTTTTTTTGAGTTTGCCAGATATCGAAAAAACAAAGAAAAAGCACATGTATATACACACATTTTGCATCATTATACATTAGAATACATTAGTAATGTATACATGAGAAGAATATGAATTATTAATTTTTGCTGTGGACAATCAGGTAGTTATGAGAAAATATCTTTTACAAGAGTAATAAGGGTAGGTAGATCCGACATAATTCATAACGTCGTCGACATCACATTGTCTTTGAAGAGAACCTAAAGAGAGAGAAGAGAACTTTATTGGGATGAAGTGTCTAAAAAGATTGTTTAACAGAAAGTAGAGGATATCTTAGTTTCAAACGGAATTGGTTAACATTATATAGACGGACATTACTTAAACAACCGTGATATTGTCTTTGACTATGAACTCACTGTTAAAGATAAAGTACGGAATTAAAATTTATGTATCCATGATAGAGGA
>BLSH010072018.1:957050-971213 GCA_018402905.1 Glandirana rugosa | reverse complement strand
TCAGACACACAGTGAAATTTACTTTGGCCCTTATTGACTTGTAGACAAGACGTTCGTAGACCTTTCAGACACACAGTGAAATTTACTTTGGCCCTTATGCAGAACAGATGTTCAGTTATTCCCGGTTTCATTTAAAGTGACACACAGACTTTCCAGATGATTGCAGAACAGATGTTCAGTTATTCCCGGTTTCATTTAAAGTGACACACATACTTTCCAGATGTTTGCAGAACAGATGTTCAGTTATTCCCGGTTTCATTTAAAGTGACACAGAGACTTTCCAGATGTTTGCAGAACAGTAGTTCAGTTATTCCCGGTTTCATTTAAAGTGATACACAGACTTTCCAGATGTTTGCAGAACAGTAGTTCAGTTATTCCCGGTTTCATTTAAAGTGACACACAGACTTTCCAGATGTTTGCAGAACAGTAGTTCAGTTAGTCCCGGTTTTATTTAAAGTGACACACATAGTTTCCAGATGTTTGCGGAACAGTGATATGGGTTCTCCCGGCTTAATTATACTTTTTTGACACAGTTTGAAGATGATTTTAGAACAGTTATATGGCTTCTACCGTTAATTAATACTTTTCAGACCCAGTTTGAAGATGGTCCACATCCACCTCCATTTTTGCTTTTTTTAGGTTTTTTTTTTTTTTTAATATTTAAAGTTATTTCCCTGTCCCCATTTCTTTGTAGGCACTTGTCCCACCCTTACCCCCATTTTCCTTCCTTTTGCAGACCTCTAGCACTTTCCTGGACTTTTTTACAGCAATTTTCAGAACTTTTGGTAAAATTACCAGAACTCCGGACCCGAACCCGGACTTTTTTTGAAAAGTCCGGGTTCGGGTCCGGGTCCCGGACACCCCAAAGTTCGGTACGGACCCAAACTTTACAGTCCGGGTTCGCTCAACTCTAGTTATGAGCTTTGATAATAAAAAAGGGAATCCAAAAAATAACTTATCATATGGTCCATGATTAATAAGTGAGCAATAAACAAATTGTATATGTGGACACACCCGTTCTGCCAAACCCACACACTCTGTTAGGACAGGCACCACCTGCAGCCAGCTGTTTAACAGCTTTTGATCTGGCTAATGATTTTTCTGTTCCTTAAAGTGTTACTAAACCCACAACAGTAAAATCAGTCTGTATATGCAGCATAGCATGCTTGTTATACTAACTGTGGAACTTAAGGGGTTAATCCTTCGCATTGTGTAAAAAGGCTGTTTTATCCTGTATGCCATACATCCTTCTCTCCTGCACTGTCAATCTAATATAATATACATATAATACACAGCAGGGTGGTAAAGCTGAACATGTCCAGTTTGATCTCTTATGCTGGATAGAACATTTCCTGTTTCAGTTGACCTGTTCAGGTCACATGATATTGACATCACACATGTGGGCGTGTATAGAGGCTGTAGTGGAAAACTTCTCCTACTTGGACACACAGCTATGGACAAACTGTGCAGGTTATCAGGAAACCATGGCATACAGATCATCAAAAGGTATATAGTGGCAGTATTTTAATGTAAGAAGAAGATTTATAAGCTGCGGGCACTGGGTGAGGGGGGGGTGGGGGGCAGATGAACTATTTTCATATTACTGGGTTTAGTAACACTTTAACAACTGGATTGTTGGTAATTTTTGCTTTTACTTTTAAATCCAAACAGCATGTGTGGTCGCCAAAGGATGTGTCATCTCCCTTTCTTTTTAGAACACAAAACTGGAGTTCTTACACAAGAACATAGTAGGAAAAAAACAAGCCATCGTGATATATTTCATGCCAGCTGTTCCAGTAATCAAGTGTTTACCCTGCTATATCAGAGCGGTAGCTGCATGCAAGGTGATACTAGACAAAGTTACAGCCATTCTTTTGGACCAAGATTTAACTTAATGGTCCCACATACTGCGCAGTAATAAGAGCCCAAACAAATAATGCAAGGTTCACAAAATATTTTTATATTTATTATTTATATTCAATATTATATACAAATCTAGCAATGAAAGAGTGTATTATTTTGAACTTAACTACCCTATTAACTGAAATAGTAGAGTCTGGAGACAATGATGAACCATACTGTATATGTTAAATTGATGATGTACGATTCAGCTGCTGTAAGCCCAGTGCAGGACACAAAGTGAAGACCCAAAGGAGAAAAGGAAACTTTGTATTCAGAGTAATTGGATCCTTCTTCCTCTGTTAAAAAAGCAGAGCTCCATCCCATCCCCAAATAGTTGTCATTTATCAAAAGAGTATACATTTACAGTAAAATTTTGGATTGTGAACATAATTTGTTCCAGAACCATGCTTGTAATCCAAAACACTCGTATATCAAAGCAAATTTCCTCATGTGAAATAATGGAAACTCAGATGATTCTTTACACAACCACAACCACAAAAAAAAGTGTCAATAGGGAATGCATTAAGCAGAATCCAGCAGGAGCTACAGACTATAAAAGAGAAGAGAGGTGCCTCTAAGTGTAGCAATATGGTTACATTTAATGAAGGTACAACATTTAGCAACTCACATTTTTTGATGATTAAAAGAGGCACATCTAGGTAAGCCAGCATCTGGGGTAAAGCTGTCTACATAGACCGTCCTCCACACCACCACTGCCATCCCTTCCACTCTGTGCTCCATGAGAGCTTCAAGCCTTGCTTTCAGATTGCTCTACTGCAGGGTAGCCTTCGTGGTCACAATTGCAGACTGACAATGGTGAGAGCCGGCGGTGCGGAGGACGGTCTATGTGGCCCATTTTCCCCCGGATGCCTGCATACTTAGATGTACTTGTTTTAATCATTAGCCTTGTGAGTTGCTAAATGTTGTACCTTCATTAAATGTAACCATTTTGCTACACTTAGATGTGCCTCTCTTACTTGAGCCTGAAAGAAGTTAAATATTAACCCTTTGCTAGTTAAACTTTTGTTCAGAACATCACTGTTCCTCCCTTTGACATGGACAGCCCCTCTCACTAAAGTAGAACTGAAGTCATATCAAATTGTTACAAATCTCAGAGAAGTAGTGCTGAAGTAGCAAGTCAGGCTTTAAATTGCACTACTTTAAACCGTACCCACAGCCTTCTATTCAGTTGCTACTCATATTGCAAGACATCGCTCGATTATCAGGTTACAATTTATAAAAAAGGCCAAGTTACTCGCAATCCAAGGTTTTACTGTATATAGATAGTAGAGATGTTGTTGGGGTGCATGCTTTTGGTTTCATTTAGGGCTAAAAGTTTTTTTTTAACCTCAGCAGATAAACTGATCAAGTATGCAAAGTTAGTTGATTGGCTGTCTTCGGCTAGCTTCTTGCTAAGCTAGCCATAATGAAGGTTATAGCGCAGACATGGGACAGACCAAAGGCCGATGGGAAATCATAAAGCAGACCAGGATACCAAAAATGCTGCATTACAGCCCCAGACACTTGCTAAGTCTGTGCAACTCATAGATTCCACCCCTAGTCCTGGACCAGTAGAGCTGGCACATTGACACACGGAACATTTCATCAGTCAAAAGCAGTTTCAGCTGTCTTAGTAAGTGGGCATTTGATAGCACCAGGGTTCGCCACAGTTGCTTTAAAATATACTGCTTCTTGTTATATCTGTTGTCTTAGATATTACCAAAAGCCGAACATAATTTTCAGAGATTCAAAATTGATATATATCAAGATGCTCAATTTAGGGTTTTATGAGAATGCACTTGTCTATGTCTACATTTTGCTGGATGGCCATAAGCTTAAAAAAAGGTGCTATCAGGAGTATTTTGTAAGTATGGAGTCCCAGAAACTAAAGGGAGTATTATAGGACTTCACTTTATGGGAGAGGTATTTTATACTCCCTGTTGTCCACAATGTAGTGAAAATTTTGAAATAATTAAAGGGGTTGTAAAGGCAGTGTTCACAATCACCTCTGCTAGAATAAAATGTACTGCACAGTGTATGTTGTTTTTTTTTAAATTCTTCTTCTAAATACCCTTTTTCTGCTCGGTCACATGACTGCCCACCAGTCTCTTTCTCCAATGTATGCACTACAGAGTGAGGGACCGAGACCTCCCTCTGACATCTGCTGGGCGGTCAGTGAGCAGAAATAAGGGATTTAGAAGAAGAATTAAAATAAACGACATACACCGTAAAGCACATTTGATCCTAGCAGAGGGGCTGGCAGTGATTGTGAGCAGTAATTTTACTACTGCTCGGAATGATGATAGAAGGGGAGGGGAGGCTCACACACAGGAGTGGACAGGGAGAAAGGAAGGGGGAGAGGGGGAGAGAGGAGTTCTGGGGCTCAGTAGCCATGATTACCATGGTCAGGACACACAGGGGGACACATGAACTGGCAAAAGTTAAAGCTAAAGTGATATCAGAAACTAGAAAACTATGGCCTGAATGTCTCCTAGCATTTTATATTAAGTTGGAATAGCCCCTTAAAGGAATACTGGACTCTTTCCCTATTGAGATTTTGCTTGGCAGTATGCCATGCACTTTCTTATATTTTTCTCAACAACTTTGCCTACATACAGTACACAGTGCTGGGTTCCGGCTATGAGACAGAGACTTCCAGTCTGGGGGTGACTTTTGCGTGTACCTGCTCACCAATGCTTGGGACCAGGTGGGGCTGCGGTCATGTGAAAGTCAACATTGAGTACTCAGAGGCAAGCTGTGCGCTGTGTGTAGCTGTGTAACAGCATACAGATTCCTTCTGCTTAGCACTCTGTCCCTGTTCACTGCACACCTTGTCCTTTAGAAATGGACACTTTTGGAAGAGCCAACCGCTAGGGAGGGAACCAGAATGCTGACCCACTCACTACTGGAGAGCCTGGCACCTCACCAAACTGTCTGGCTGCTATTCATTTCCACCAGTACATTGTATCACGCACTGGGTGCTGGAGGCCAATAGAAAGAGGGTTTCCCTTGTAGGAGGAGTCAGCACAAAGTAGCACAGGTCACCTGCAGAGTTGCTTCCAGAAGGACTCAGGGATACTTCTGATGTATTGAGCAGAGGCTGCAGATAGATGGTGCCTGTGAGATGTGGCAGGTCTGTAGAATCACTGTGTCAGAAGGATAGTCAATACAAGCCAGGATCAGAAGCCAGATGGGTAATAGAGCAGACAAAGTCAGGTGGAAAGCCAAGGTCAAACACAAGAAGCAGGCAGAGGGTATCCGTAAGACAAGCCAGGGTCAAAGACTGGAGCAGGCAGGAGACAGGTCAGGAACAAGTCAGGTTGGTACCTAAGGATCACAGGAGTAAGGAATCACAGGAACACAGGTAACAAGTTGAAGATCAATCAGCAACTTCAACCACTGGCAGGCTTCATTATATAGGCCCATGTGAAGTGCTGGTGGAGATGCTGGGTCTTAAAGCCCTTCTCCTGCCACTGGTGCCCTGAGAGATGCTGGGTCCTAGAGTCTTCTCCTGTACTGACAATGCCCCTCCCCCCATTGGGCAGCCTCCGGATGCCCATTTAGGCAATTCTCCGGGTTCCACTTGATCAAGTATTGATTCTGCCTACCTCGCTTTCTGCAATCTAGAACAGATTCCACCTCATATTCCATTTCCCCTTCAACAGTTACTGGTGGCGGAGGTGGTTCCACTCTACCTGCAAAAGGATCTGAAATGGCAGGCTTGAGGAGAGAGGTGTGAAAGACTGGGTGAATCTTGTATGAATTGGGCAGAGATAATTTGAAGGCCACTGGGTATATTTCATGCTTAATTGGAAAATGTCCAATATATCTCGGCCTCAACTTCTTTGAAGGGCACGGTAGCTTCAGGTAGGCAAGTGATAGCCATACCTCGTCCCCAACCTTAAATGAGAGATTTCCCCTTTGTTTCTTGTCAAAGAACCTCTTGTAGTTGGACTGCGCCTTCTGTATACATTCTTGGAGGGTTTGGTAGTTTCGTTGTATAAAGGCAAGTCTGTCCTATACAGCAGGTGCTGCTTATTTGGGTATGGTTTCTGGCAAGATGGAAGGGTGTAATAAATTGTTGTATGCAAACTCTGTCAATAGAAGCAGAGAGGCCCAATTGTCTGGGGAAAAAGCTGAAAAGCAATGTAGGTACTGCTCCAGGATCTGGTTTGCGCACTCAGTTTGCCTGTTGCTTTGGGGATGGTAGGCTGAAGAAAGGCAGAGTTCCACACTCAGGGCTTTACAAAGAGCTCTCCAAAAACCTGGAAGGAAACTGTACCCTTCGTTCCGAGACGATGTTGGGTAAACCATGGAGTCTCACAATCTCTTTGAACATGTGGGCTCTCTCTGCAGTGGATGGTGTACCTACCATAGGCAGGAAATGAGCCATCTTTGACAGGCGATCCACCACCACCAAGATGGTAGTGAATCCTTCCGAGGGCGGAAGATCCAGGGTAAAATCCATGGAGATCATGGATGGTTACAGACAGTTAAGGGTTTCAATAATCCCCAGGGCTTTGTCTTGTCACCTTTGCTGCGTAGGCACACAGTGCAGGATCTAACATAGGCTCTACAGTCTTAACCAAGGTTGGGCCACCAGAAGGACCGTTGGATGAGCTCACTAGTATTACAAGCTCCAAAGTGACCGGCTAACTGGTGATCATGGAATATTTTAAGAACTTGAAGCCTTGCCTCTTGGGGTATGAAGACATTAGCTTGATGCCGGAGAAATCCATCCTGTCTTCTTAATGAGACATGCTCTGTGTCAGGGAATGATGCAGAAGCCTGTTTGATAACTGATTTCATGCTGGGCAGTATTAACAAAAAATTCTGGGCAGAGAGAATGGTGCTCGGGAGAGCAGGTTCAGTAGATTCAGGGAACATCCGGGATAGGGCGTCTGCCTTCCCATTCTTGGATCCAGGTCTGTATGTCAAGTGAAAATTGAACTTTGAGAAAAATAAGGCCCATCTGGCATGTTGGGGCCTTAGACGATTAGCAGACCTCAAATACTTCAGGTTCTTGTAGTCAATAAAGATCATGACTGAGTGACTGGCGCAATCCAACAGATATCTCCACTCTTTAAAGGCTACTTTAATTGCCATGAGTTCTCTGTCACCTACATCATAATTCCTTTCAGCCTGACTTGATTTTTTGAAACAGAAGGCTACTGGGTGCAGTAGGGCCTTTGGGCCCAGATGCTTGAAGAGCACAGCTCCTGTTGCTACTTTAGAAGTGTCTACCTCAAAAAACGAAAGGGAATACTGGGTCCGGGTGTTGCAATAACCGAGCAGAGGTAAACAAGGTTTCAGGCATTCATAGGCTGCCTGGGCTTCCTGGTTCCAAAGGAAATGAGTATGAAGACGGGTGAGCTGAGAGAGATGATGGTCAAAAAGCCTTTGATAAACCTCTGGTAAAAGTTGATGAAGCCAATGAATCTTTGGACTCCCTTTCTGTCTGAAGATACGGTCCATTCTAGAATTGCTGAGACCTTCTCGGTATCCATGGAAATCCCCTCAGTGGAGATTATGAGTCCCAAGAATTGGCCGTGACTTCACAGAGTATTCAATACTTTCTTGACATGGCCTCGATGGAGTTCAAGTAAGGCTGAGAAGATTAAGATATTGTCCAGGTAGACAATCAAAAACAGGTCAAGGTACTCTCTGAAGATATCATTCACGAAATGTTGGAACGCTGCAGGAACATTGCATAGCCCAAAGGGCATCACGAGGTACTCGAAAATGCCCGAAGCGGGTTCTGAAAGCAATCTTTCATTCATCCCCCTCTCTAATGCAGACCAGGTTATAGGCCCCTCTCAAGTCCAGCTTCATGAACACTTGGGCTGCCCAGCAATCTCTGGAATAACTCTGCAATGAGAGGAAGAGGGTACCTGTTCTTGATAGAAATGTTGTTGAGTTCCCTGTAGTCAATGCATAGCTGGAGAGAGTGGTCTTTCTTTCCAGCAAATAAGATGCCTGCTCTGGCAGGTGAGGTGGAGGGAAGGATGAAACCCTTGGCTAGGTTCTCATCAATATATTGCCTGAGGGCCTCTAACTCAACCTCAGACAGTGGGAAGATGCACCCAAAGGGAATCTCCACTCCAGGGAGCAATTCCATGGGATAATCATTAGACCGATGTGAAGGCAGGGTATCGGGTTTATTATTGTTGAAGACGTCAAGGAAGTCATGGTAGACATAAGGAACAATCTGACTCGTATCTGTTGAGGATTGGTTGGTTAGGCACACAGAAGAGTCGACTTGAGTGAGGATGCCACAATATTGGTGACAGTAGCTGGACGAGAAGATGACCTCCCCTTTAGACCAGTTGATCAATGGGTTGTGTTCCTGCAGCCAAGGTATTCCGATAATGGCTGGGAATATGGGAGATCTGATTAAATCAAAGCAGAGGAGCTCCTGATGACCTGTGTCTGTGGTTGCGAGAATAGGGACAGTCTCTGAGTAACAGGCCCTGAGCTAGGTGGAGTGCCATCAGCAAGGTGTATGTCCAGTCTTTGTTTCTTGAGATCAGTAAGTCTGTGGCAAGATTGATATCTAGAAAGCAGCTGCAAGTTCCCTGAGTCAAGATTGCTTGAAGTTTGACCTCCCTTCCAGCCACCTACAAACAGATAGGAACAATGATGTGAGTAGACACCGTCCCGGAAATCTGGAGGTATGAAGAGTATGGGTGCCTGGGCTTACTTGGCTGAACAGGACAGTTACATAGGAAGTGGCCCATAGCTCCAGAGTAGATGCACAAGTTGTTTTGTCGCCTGCAGAAAGGGGTCAAAGGGGGTCGGAGAAGACCTATCTGCATAGGTTCTACATTGGAGGTGGTAGAGGTCAGAGGAATAGAGGCAAGGACTGTTGGAGCTGGGACTTTGGGTAGTACCCAGGTTGGCCAAAAGTCCTGGGAACGCTCAGACCTGACCATCTCATCCTTAAGCTATGGATAGGTTTATACGGAATTGGTATTTTAAAGCCGCATCATTCCAACCGCTATCAGCTGCCCATTTAAGGTGCTCTCTGAAGTAATCTTCCACCGGCCGTCTACCCTGCACATGGGAATGCAGGGCCGTTTCGGCAGTTACGGTTCTCTGTGGATCGTAATATAAAGCCGCCATGGCTTCAAAGAATATGGTAACAGAGTTTAACACCTCATCCTTCCTTTCAAGCAGGTTATGAGCCCAGGATTGTGGTTCATCAGAGAGGAGGGAGATAATGAACCCAATTCTAACAGTCTCTAGTGCAAAAGTCCTGGGTTGCAGGGCAAAGTAAAGTTTACAGGTAGGCCCTGAACCTCCATCGGTCCCCAGAAAAGTGATCAGGAGTGGGAACTTTGGGTTCTGGAGGAGGCAGTACCACAGCAGGTGGAGCCATAGCAGCTGAACTGGAATGTGCTGTTGTAGGGGAGTAGCTTGTGGCTAGGTTTGGTTCAGCAGAAGTCATTGAAGCAGTGAGGGTATGGAGACGCCCCTCAACCTGGAAGTAGCCTTAGTCACGTACCTGACTGTGGAGCCCGAGATGGTCAGTATGGCCTCTTGCACAATTACTGTCCAAGCACCCCTAGTAGTGGAGACAGGGACTGCTAGGGCAATAGAAGGGTGCAGGTGCCTGGCAACTGTAGGAGTGAGCTGTAGCATAGAGTCTCAGGAGTCCTTCCAGAGGTGGTGTGGATTCTGGTCACAAGCCTTGTTCACCAGGAGCCAGGCAGACAGGTACAGAATCAGGATCAGTTTCAAGGTCGGGAACAGGCAGAAGTTGGGAATGTTTTGGTGGCGGGGTACCAAATCAGGAGGCGGAGCCTTTGTCATAAATCCAAGCAGGGGTTGGTAACATAAGCAAGAAGCAGATATAGCAGGAAGGGGTGATCCAAGAGAGGTGTCAGACATAGCCGGGTCAGGAACAAGGTCAGCAGACATGGATAAGAAGCTGGAGCACAGGAACCAAAACTGAAGACAATCCAGCACTGAAGCCAGGCAGACTCTTAGTTTAAATAGGCTGCTGGGCGCCAGAATCTGTGGATGCGTGTGCACGCTAACGCATGCTCACATGTATGCGCCAGTGCACACACGCATTCTAGTCCTTGCTCGTCTTGGTCTGTGACTGCACATGTGCATTCAAATTAACACTTGCTGAATGGGAATTAGCAGCTGCTGAATAGGAAGGAGCACTTACTGCATGGGAATGAGAACCTGCTGCCTGAGTGCTCTGACATTGCCCCCTCCTTAAGGGCAGCCTCCAGATGCCCAATTGTGACATCTTTTCAGGGTGAGCACAGTGAAAAGCTTGTAAAAGTCTCTGAGTATAAAGGTTTGCTTCGGGCTCCCAAGAATTCTTCTCAGGACCAAATCCTTTCCACTTAATTAGCAATTGAATTTGACTCAGCCGCTTCCTGCAATCCAGGATATCTTCAATTTCAAATTCTTCCTCCCCATCCACCATTATGGCTTCTGGAGGTCCCACCTCTCGATCCGGAAAAGGATTCAATACTTCAGGTTTAAGTAATGAAAAAAGAAACAAGGGATGAATTCTGAACGAATCTGGAAGTTCCAGTTCTTAGGCCACTGAATTAATTTTTCTTTTAACTGGGAATGGCCCAGTTTTTAGAGGGACATGCCAACTTCAGGTTCACTGAGCCATACACGATCACCAGACCTCAAATACAGTTCTCCACTCCTTTTCTTATCAAAATACTTCTTGTTATCTTCCTGCGCTTTTGAAATGGTTCAACTTGTCAATGGGGAAGCTGGTACCAGCAAAGGCTAAAAAAAAGGGATGAAAACCATAATTGGAAAAGAAGCATGACCGATCTGTGACAGAATGAGTAGAGTTGTTGAATTCAAATTCCACTAATGGCAACAGTGAAGCCCAATCCTCCTGGGTAAATGAAGAAAAACTGCATAAATACTATCTCAAATTTTGATTTGTTTGTTCAGTCTGCCCATTGGTCTGTGGGTGGCAGGCTGAGGAAAGGTTAGCCTTGATACCCAGTGCTTCACATAATGCTTTCCAGAATCTTGTCGTGAACTGTACTCCACGATCTGAAACAATGTCACTAGGAATTCTGTGTAGCCTTACAATTTCTATTACAAAAATCCTGGCTGTTTCTGCTGGCGATGGGGTTCCTTTCATAGGAAAGAAATGTGCCATCTTGGAAAGACGATCAATCACCACAAAGATGGACGAAAACTCCTCAGAAGGGGGAAGCTCGACAATGAATACCATTGTAATCATATCTCAAGTCCTCTTAGGAATGGCAAGCGAAGCGGTTTTAGCAATCCCCAGGCCTTGTTCTTACTGCTAGTCAAACATAAAATAAGAGAAATCAAAGATAACAACAACAGTTGCATTAAATTTGCTGACTGTATGGAATTTTGTAATTTACTACTACTGCACAAATACATTTTTGCATTTTTGTACGCTGCCGTGCGATCCTTCAAAAGTCGGTTCTACTCTGGTGGTGACCCTACGTCCCCAGGATCCCCCACCACCCCCCCTCTTCATTTTCTAGTTACTTGTTCTTACTGCTTTTGTTCTTGATACAAGCTATGCAGGAATTTACATATTTTCTGCAGTCTTTCGCCAGGTTTGGCCACCAGAAACGTCGTTGGACTAAGTCCATGGTCTTGTATCCCCAAAAGTGGCCTGCCAAGGGATAGTCATGACAGACCTGAAAGATAGCAGTGCGCAAGTTCTGAGGTGCAAAGATCTTATTTTCATGCCAGTAGAGTCCATCTTTTTCTTGGAGATTCATGCCCTGAGGTAGGGAAGCTCTCAGAGATGCCTGACAGACTTGTGATATCAGATCAGATTGAATTAATAGAAAATTCCCAGCTTGCAGAATAGTGTCTGGTTGAGATGGAGCCTCTGATTCAGTGAACATACGAGACAAGGCATCGGGTTTTACGTTCTTAGATCCTGGCCGGTAAGTAATGTGGAAATTAAAGCGTGAAAAGAAAAGAGCCCATCTTGCTTGTCTAAGTCTGAGATGCTTAGCAGCTCTCAGGTATTCTAGGTTTTTGTGATCTGTGAAAATCAGTATTGGATGTTCTGCTCCTTCCAAGAGGTAACGCCATTCTTCCAGTGCTGATTTTATTGCCAAGAGCTCTTGATCCCCCAAATCATAATTCTTCTCTGATGGGCACGGTTTATTTGAGAGGAATGCCACGGAATGCATTCGAGACTCTGGTCCTTGACGCTGGGACAGGATAGCCCCTACAGCATTTTCTGATGCATCTACATCTAGAATGTATGGTAGAGCACGATGGAGATGTTCAGGACTGGAGCAGAGGTAAACAATCCCTTTAGTTTATCAAATGCGGCCTGAGCTGCTTCAGTCCATTGAAAGAGACCTTGCTGCTTCATGAGTTGGGTAATGGGTGTTATGATGCCAAATAAATCCTTAATAACTTTCCTGTGAAAATTAGCAAAACCGACAAAACGTTGTACTCCTTTTTTATTGGTTGGGGGTGGCCAAGACGGTATAGCTGAAACCTTTTGAGGGTCCATTGCCATACCCCCGGTTGATATCACTAGATCCAGAAAATGAATGGTCTGACATTTGGTGGTGGGGTACCAAATCAGGAGGCGGAACCTTTGTCATAAATCCAAGCAGGGGTTGGTAACATAAGCAAGAAGCAGATATAGCAGGCAGGGGTGATCCAAGAGAGGTGTCAGGTGTAGCTGGGTCAGGAACAAGGTCAGCAGACATGAATAAGAATCAGGAGCACAGGAGCCAAAGCTCAAGATAATCCAGCACTGAAGCCAGACAGACTTTCCATTTAAATAGGCTGCTGGGTGCCAGAATCTGTGGATGTGTGCACACGCTAACGTGTACACGCATGTGCTTGCACGTATGCGCCAATGCACATGCACATTCTATTCCTTGCACGTCTTGGTCTGTGACTCTGCATTGGTGCATTAGAATTAGCACTTGCTGAATGGAAGCTGCTGAATTGGAATGAGCAATTACTGCACGGGAATGAGCACCTGCTGCACGAGTCCTCTGACACCATCTTGCAGATTCTTGACTGCTTGTGTCATCTGTTGACACAGAGCCTCCAGCGAGGAAGCACCTCTCTCCGCCTCAGACATAATGGCTGATTGATACTATCATGTACCAGGTGCTGGAGGACAATGGAGAGAGGGCTTCCCTTGCAGCTAAATTCTGGACATCCCTGGAGGTGAGACAGGAGGAGTCGGGCGCAAAGTAGCACAGGTCGCCTGTGGAGTTGCTTGCAGAAGGACTCAGGGATACTGCTGATGTATTGAGCAGAGGCTGTAGGCAGAGGGCACCTGTGATGCGTATCAGGTCTGTAGAATCACTGTCAGAAGGATAGTCAGTGTAAGCCAGGTTCAGGAGCCAGATGGGTAACAGAGCAGACAAAGTCAGGTGGGAAGCCGAGGTCAAACACAAGAAGCAGGCAGAGGGTATGCGTAAGATAAGCCGGGGTCGAAGATTGAAGCAGGCAGGAGAAGGGTCAGGAACAAGCCGGGTTGGTAACTAATGATCACAGGAGCAAGGAATCACAGGAACACAGGTAACAAGCTGAAGATCAATCAGCAACTTCAACCACTGACAGGCTTCCTTATGTAGGCCCATGTGAAGTGCGGGTGGAGATGCTGGGTCTTAGAGCCCTTCTTCTGCCACTGGTGCCCTGACATATGCTGGGTCCTAGAGCCATTCACCTGCCCTGACACATTGTTATCTGTAGCAACTACATTCCTTCTTCTGACTCCTTCCTTAAAGTACAACTATAGGCAACATACATATTTTAGTAAATCCTCATATAAATGCCTGAAAGTTACACATGGTAATAAACATAATAATTGAAATGAATATTTTCCTACTATATAGCTGCAATTGTGGTCTCTAACCCCTCCACCAGTTCTCCTTTGCTGTATACTACTAGTGATGATGGACTATATGAGCACCTCACCCAGTGATGTCAGGATGGCTCTTCAGGGAGGCTGCACGCAAAACGAGACAACAGGTAATTAGAAAAGCAGCAAGTAATGTTGTTTCCTCAGTAAAGGAAGTGCGTAAGAGAGCTTTTCAGCTGCAGGGGCACGGTAGATATCTCAAAATCCTTACTGTTTTTTTTTTTGCAAAACAACCAGTGAGATGTTTAACAGACTGTATAGTTACATAGTTACATAGTTAGTCAGGTTGAAAAAAGACACAAGTCCATCCAGTTCAACCAAAAAAAACTTTTCGAGAGAATGCGTGAAGGAAATGACTCCTTTGTTGTAATGAACGA
>BLSH010072018.1:945946-956284 GCA_018402905.1 Glandirana rugosa | reverse complement strand
ATAAGAAAGGGTCCCAACACTGAACCTTGGGGTACACCACTGATAACCTTAGACCATTCAGAATAAGAATCATTAACCACTACTCTCTGAATTCGGTCTTTTAGCCAGTTTTCTATCCATTTACAAATTGATCTTTCCAAGCCTGTAGACTTTACCTTACACATTAGGTGCAAAATCCAAGTATACCACGTCCACAGCCACCCCTCTGTCTAAGGTTTTACTTACCTCCTCATAAAATGAAATCAGGTTTGTTTGACAACTTCTGTCTTTCATGAATCCATGCTGTCTGTTGCTTAAAATCTTTTTATCCAACAAGAACTCATCTATGTGGTCTTTTATTAAACTCTCCAGTATCTTACCAGCTATAGAAGTTAAACTAACAGGTCTATAGTTACTTGGTAAAGACTTTGATCCCTTTTTAAATATGGGCACCACATTGGCCCTACGCCAATCCAGTGGCATAGGTACATAACATTGATTTTTTCATTTTGACCATATAAATGTAAGAGTAGTGAGGCGCAATCTAAGCAAACTAGGCAAATAAATGGTGATATATAAAAATATAAATATTAATCAGTGATAAATGGCACAGTGCACCCTAGGGACTAAAGTGCAGCTTAAATTAGCTAATACATCATAAATAAACATATAAGCCAAAACGTGTATAGAAACAATGCCACCTAGTGGTGAAATAAAATATCATGCATAATCATACAAAATTCATATCATGAACCTATAACAATAAAAAAAAACCTGTGTAAAAAATATGAAAAGATGAATAAAATTCATAAAGTGCCACTAAGAGTTGGTCCAGTAATAAAGCTCCTATATGGATCAATAATAGTGCAAAGTACGTGCACACAGTGCCACTGCTATCAAAAGTGTCCAAATATGTGTCCTTCTTGCACAGATAAAGTGCTTCAGGGTGAAGGCACACACCACCACCAAGCAATATATTGCACTCACCTCCAGGGGAGACCCCCGCTGGGTCAAGTCACACAGTCCCCACTGGGGTACAATCCTCCTCACACTCGGAAGCATAGTAGATACCGGTATGTCAAACACCCATAAATCATGTAAAATAGAGGAATACTCACATAGTGCTGAATCATTTAAACCATAAAACTTTTAATGTAAAAAGGGTTAAAAACACTCACATTTCAATGTGTACTAACACCGGTACACTCAGGCAATGCATCTGTCATGAACAACCCCCAATAATTGCAGTATAGCAGGGTGCCCACAGCTGCTGACTCGTGCAGGGATAGTAGACAGTCTGCCAGAACGTCACAAGTCTCCTTCCCGACACGTTTCGTCACTCGTCACGTGACTTTATCAAGGGGAGTCCATACCCCTTGATAAAGTCACGTGGCGAGAAACGAAATGCGTCGGGGTTGAGCCTTGTGACGTTCTGACAGACTGTCTACTATCATTGCACGAGTCAGCAGCCGTGGGCACCCTGCTATACTGCAACTATTGGGGGTTGTTCATGACAGATACATTGCCCGAGTGTACCGGTGTTAGTACACATTGAAATGTGAGTGTTTTTAACCCTTTTTACATTAAAAGTTTTATGTTTTAAACGATTCAGCGCTATGTGAGTATTCGTCTATTTTACATGATTTATGGGTGTTTGACATACCGATATCTACTACCCTTCTGAGTGTGAGGAGGATTGTACCCCAGTGGGAACTGTGTGACTTGACCCAGCGGGGGTCTCCCATGGAGGTGAGCGCAATATATTGCTTGGTGGTGGTGTGTGCCTGCACCCTGAAGCACTTTATCATTGCAAGAAGGACACATATTTCAACACTTTTGATTGCAGCGGCACTGTGTGCGCGTACTTTGCACTATTATTGATCCATATAGGACTGGACCAACTCTTAGTAGCACGTTATGAACTTTATTCATCTTTTCATATTTTTTACACAGGTTTTTTATTGTTATAGGTTCAGGTTATGAATTTTGTATGATTATGCATGATATTTTATTTCACCACTAGGTGGCATTATTTTTATACACGTTTTGGCTTATATGTTTATTTATGATTAGTGTTGAGCGAACCCGGACTGTAACATTCGGGTCCGTACCGAACTTTGGGGTGTCCGGGACCCGAACCTGAACACGGACGTTTCAAAAAACGTTTGGGTTCTGGTAGTTGATCACGCATGTTGAATAGCTGCAGGGCAATGAAAGTAAAAGGTATCACTATTCATCATTTGGGTGTTGTTTTTATCATTGTGCAAATACCAGTGTTTAATAGCATTCTAAGTTAAACATTTTTGCCTTGAAAGAGGATTGCTCCATATCCACAACCTTGCCATGCTTTGAAAGGTATTCATATTGGTGCCAAGACAGCTTTTATTCTGCTGCTCTAATAATATTAAATCATATCCATGATAATAATAAATGCCTGGATGTCTAAAGGAATGTCTAAAGGAGTCCTTTGTGATGGTCCGCCTTTGGCTCTATACTAACAATATCTACTAACAGATTTAATACAGACATACAATATCATAATCAATATGCATTTTCATAAATGCACATGAGGGCATTCATCCTGGAAAGAGTCGTTTGTTTGCTCCTGGCTCTAAAGTATGTGTATGCAAAAACTAATAGAGGTAATATACAGAGAGTTTGTCATGTGTAAATACACTATTTGCATTACTGTGGCCAGGTCCTTGGCTAGAGACAGAAGGTAATTTGGGACACTGTGCTGCAGTGCTTTCTGTGCCTCCACTGGACCTCAGGCTGAATGGGTTAACATTACCTCACCTCCACCCACTAGGGGGAGCTGACAAGCAGAACGAGCTCAAGAAACGGAATCATGGGAGATATAGTTCAGGAAAGAAACTCTACTATGGCAGTTAATGGACGATTGGACTACAATTCCCAATGGAAGCTGTGTAAAAAGAGAGAGAGATCTGTATATTCACAGGCTGAACACTAAGGAATTTCTGAGAAGAGACTGAGGTGTGCACATTGCTGCTTCTGTGTGCACAACAACCTGCTACAAGCCTGTGGGCATTTGCTGAGGAATGGAGTCATTCCAGGAACATCCAGAAGTGAGCTGACTTCTGAACAGTGGGACCCCTGTTGCTGTATCTCTGGGACTGGCAAGAGGACACTGCTATCACTAACCTGTTGATGATAGCAGAGAATGAACAAACAGAGAATTGCCATCTAACTAACAGCATTATTTACTCCATGCAGACTTTACTGGGTCTATACACATGTACACCACTGTAAAGACTGGGCCCAAAGACTGTTCACTCAGATAGAGGCTTCACTTTGCTGTCCATATTAACAGGTACCTCTTTAGGGGATCACTGCCATTTATATATAGTACACTCTAGAGTAGATAAAGAAGAAAATGAACAGCAGGGTGCTGAGGTCAGTATCAAATAAAAATCACTTTATTAAAATAAGCAGTACACTTACATTGAAGTTAGCATTAAATAGCATGGATAAGGAACACCTGTGACCAAGTAGCTGTGATCAGTGTGAGGCTGTAGACATCACTGAGCAAACAGAGATAGAGGATGACAGGGAGCCAGCCAGCTCAAAGTATGGATATTAGCAGCGATGTTCTAAGCTGCACGCAAGGATGACAGCTTTCAAAATGCCTGGTGGGTGTCGGGAGACGGGGCATGCATGATGCGTTTTCAGGGACTTTGCCCTCTTTTTTAAATACTTTGTCATTGATGTTTCTGTTTTCTAATGCAATTACTTACTGATTTGGTAATATTACCAGGTTTACTCTAATTTAGCTATATAAAATTGTATTCTATGCTGCTATAGCCTAATGAACATATTGTCAAGTGAACTGTGATTCACATAATCTTTTACTATTTATGTAACTAGTTTAGTGTTTGCTTTTTGATACTGAATTTCAGTTGTGTGCAAGCTATCGGTATATGTGTTCCTAATAGCAGTGCAGTATCCGTTTGCTTAACCTGGTGTTTAGTAGGGCTGAGCTTGTTCTCAGATTTGAGGTAGAAGAACAGAGAACTCAATGTACCAAGCAGCTCATTACTAAATAAAGAATTCTTATTATGTGCTGATTATTAGGTGCATCACTTCCTAGTAACCAATTTGAATTTACTTAGCTTAAGTCAGACCAATACAAGATAGAAACTGGTTGCATCATTGCACTTAGGTATGCATGCATTAACATTAAAACTTTTATTGAATACGACCAATTTTTTTTTTAAATTGACAGCTGCTAAGAAGAATTTTTGTTTCTTGTCATTTACATTTCTGAGAGCATTTTATCAGCTGCGTAAGTTGTATTTAGCCCAATGATGTCTATCCACAGCTCTGGCAGTGAAGTAGTCTGTGTGCAACTACCCTTAGAAAGAAGATTTTGACTGCTGCCTGTATGAATATATTGGTATAATATAGCAGGAAATTTTCTCAGCATTTGATATAAAGGCTCAAAACATTAAAGATATCTGGTTTTGGAACATGCCAATACCTTAGAAGAGAAGTTGGGCTTTTTTTTTTCAAAATTCATACTTACCTAGGTGGATGCAACATCAATCTGATGCTGCATCTGCCCCCCAATGGCTCTAAGACTGAGAACCGAGCAATCAAAGACCGCTGATCGCTTGGTTCTCAGAGCTCCATGAGTAGAGAGCAAGTGACTGTTAGTCACTGCTGTCTGCTCTGCTCCTAGGAGAAGTACAACCAAACAGGCTTTGCCTGTACTTCTCCTTTAACTAAAATGCATAAGGAAAAGTGATAGCCTACACAATCACCCAGTGTAGATTGTTCTGTCATTTTATGCATCTTTAGATCTCCTTCACACATATCAATTCTATTTTAAAGTGCTATTCTCAATATGCTGTGCAAAAATGAAGTGTCCGTATGGAATACAATTATGCATCCATTGCCAAAGTTACATAGTTGGTGAGCCTCATTTATTATAAAAATGTATAATTTTGATAGAGTTTAAATGTTCACAGCTTTGGTATTCAGTGTGCTTTGTATGTTGTATTATCATAAATATAATCAATATTACATATGTAGGTGCTGTTTCCTTTCACCTGCTTGCTTCCCCCACCCCACCCCCTGCTGGTTTGCTGTGCACATGCTGTGTACATGGAACACACATGGCAGTACCAGATCTCCTTTCATCACTGTTGCTGTCTGTGGGTTGCCTTCCCTTCTCCCCCGCAGGGATCGGTGTTAACAGCGGAAGGTGAATGCAGCCGGCTTCTCTCCCCTCTCTTACTGCAGTCTAGGAGCTTGCTTCATGTAAAATCCCCTGCTCCTGATCCCCCCCTTTCTGGCAGTGCAGATGGGATACAATCAGGGGATGATGACACAACAGGCTGCAAAGGATCATGGGAACTGTCGTTTCCAAAGGAGCGCTGCACAGTATAAGTGAAGGCCTGTTGGCAACAGAACCAGACTTTCCTGGATACAGAGGGAGACAGGACAGCATTTGTCCTAGAAAAATCTGCTGACTTTGGGATCTGGGGGAAAGTGAGCTGAGTGGACATGTGCCTGGACATGCAGCAGCTGCTCCAGAGAGATGGTCGCAGAGAGTCTTGTGAGGAGGACCCCAGAAAGCAGACCTGCTGTGTGTGCCTATCTGCCTACATCTGAGAGGGAGAGAGACCAAAAAGCTATGACCTATGAGCCTTGTGAAGATCTGAGTACAGAGACTGAGCCTTGCTGGACCTGACTTCAGAGGACTGCAGACCAAAAAGTGATCTGATTTGGGTTTCTGTGTAACAGGAGTGGTGAGCTGACTATCCATGCTCATCACAACTTTAACACAGTTAAGGCAATAGAGATTGCTATCTACTACACACTCTGGGACTCAAGGGACAGCTACACATGCACCACCAACAGAAGGGCCCCAAGAGAAGCCAGTCACCACAGACAATAGGTGCCAGTACTTTATTGCTACGTCCAAGGGGTACTCCCTTAGTCAGGAACATATATGTCCACCCACTACTGGGGCTGTATACGTAGTGTGCAAACAAGAATCTTAATGTATGCCGATACTTGGATCCCCCACTCCTGCACAAGCAGGCACACCAAATTTTCGCAGGTACTTCGTCAGAGTCAGAGAACAATCCATGACTTTGTTTTTGCTATTTTTTGAGGGATAACACTTGGATAGGGATGGGATGCCCACTTGACTTCAGCAAAACTTTGGCAACAACTTTAGGGACATCTTCCTATATACAGTCTCCTCAATTTTCAGATCTAGCAATGGTTCTTTTCAGGCAGAGGTTCGCAGCCCTAAAATGTCAGTGAAACAGCTTGCACTTCTCCTACTGTGGTTACTTATTCTAGCAAGCACCACCTCTTCAGGCACTGCCAGCCCACCTGGCTGCAGCTGCCCCTTTCACTAGCACCTAGCCCTCCAGGCTAACATCTCCACTCCAATCCTCCAGGCTGATACTCACCAGCCCACCCGGCTGACTTTTCAGAAGATCTTCTGGGGAAGGATGAAGACGCTGTCTTCAGGAGGAACTGGCTACATGTGTCAGTCTCCCCCCTTGTAAGTCCCCAGCAGTGCTGATCTACTTATGCTGTCCTCTCTCTTGCTGCCATGCCTCCAGGAAGGGCTTCCCCTCATGTGTTTTGGCAGAATCCTTCCAGCACCTGAGCCCCGGCTCAAGGCAGGACACCTCCCCCCAGACTATGGGGCACCCCTGAGGGTCACCAACAGCACTGTATCTCCATCTCCCACCCGACTACTTGCTGGCATGGCTTATGCCTATTTATGAGGTAAGCTCTGCCCCCTGCCAGCCCACTACTGGGGATTGGCCAAGGTCTCATAAATATTCAAGGTAGCTCCTCCTATCCTTCTGCCCACTTTCTCTACAACATTCTCCAATGTCCCAGAAACAGGGGGAGGCACCAGAGGAGCTGTCAGGATGAGTCATCCAGCCTTGAGTCACTGAACCCTGACCCAGATTCTACAACTCAGGCTTAGCCCTGAGCTAAACTAAAGTTACCTACTCTACACTCTTTCTAGCACACACTAGACAGTGCTACATACACATTTTTTAACTGCATTGCCATAATATATCTAATTGATCTATCACCATGTTGCTTGTAGCCTAATTTCTGTTCATTGTTATCAAGCGGTAGGGTAGGCAACACAGGTGTTATTGGCTTTTAGCTTATGGCTAGGTGTGTCAGTGGGGACCTAGCAATTTAGAAAGTTGTGGCAGAATAGAGAACCCATCATAACCAGCGGCTGCTGCAGGGGTCAGTGCTAGGTTTAAATAATATTTGTATTAAGCATATTTTCCAGCATTACTTACTGATAATAACATGATTAAGTATTGTATTAGCCACTTTCTTTTTTAACCATTATGTCTACTACCTTGTCCATACTTAGAAATAGAATAATGTACATTATAATGTGCCATATTTGAATTCACCTGGAAATTAATAAAGGCTGTATCTTGGTGTGATTAAACACACAGGGGGGATTTACTAAAACTTGTGTACACAAAATTTGGTGCAACTGTGCATTGTAACCAATCAGCTTCTAAGTTTTATTGCCAAAGCTTAATTGAACAAGCTGAAGTTAGAAGCTGATTGGCTACTATGTACAGCTGCATCAGATTCTGTGTGCACCAGTTTTAGTTAATCTCGCCCACAGTAATGTCAGGAGGTGGTACAACTTGAAAACCTTTATTTTTATGTCTCTTCGTTGTACCTGGATATGCACCCTGCTTCTTTAAAGTTTGCATCTTGTGATTTTAGTCTTGATATAAAGAAGAAAGAACAAAATCCTTCACATCCTACCAAGGATGCATTTCTTGTTTGCATTAAATAGAAGAAATTAGGGACCCATTCAGCCCAAAACTGCTTATTCAGTTGAAATCCCGTAAACTCTCCAATAAAAATACATTGGCAGGCATTTGGAGATAAAAGGACTGAGATCTGTATCATCAATTTGCAATGAGCTCATATCGTGAATGTGCGTCAGACCGTGTCCTATATCTGTTCTCTATTTAGGAATCTGTGAGTCAGACTTTCTGTGCAATAAGGTCATATAGTCTACCCTCTAATCAGGCAACTTATTCAAAGGGGAGGACCTAGCAATGATGAGAAAGTGACAGGTGCAATCACTGTTTACAATCCATTTCCTCTGCACAGACACCCACCCAAGACAATAATTATTCATAAAGCCGGAGATACAAGAATGCCTTATTAGCAATCATGTTCATTGGCAAGAGGACACCTGAAGGCAAAACTTGATCTATAAAAGTTTTGTATTATCTTCATTCAGACAGATGTGCAGGCAGCCTTGATCACTGAAGCAAGGGAATCTGTGCCCTATAGGAGATGCAGGGTTAGATGTACTTCAGAATGTTTCTTGGGAAGGTTTAGAACTAAAAAAATAGAAGAACTATAGCACAGTTGCCAAGTGTCTTTTCTGCGGGACACTCTGTTAATTTTGCAAACCTGTGCCTGTCATGTCCTATGGAATAGGCAAACAAACTGCTGCAGCAAATGCAGCACAAAACCTTTAGTTCCCTATAAAAAGAAGGTGTCCCTTTAAAGTGTCTGTTAACCCAAAAAAAATGCTGCTCCTGTCTCTTTAATGTGCAATTAACAGCATGTTGCTTTTGTTTTTTAAATTATTCCTCTGTATCCCCTAAAATACCTGTGTGATAATGCCAGGTCATGACTCCCCTATCATATTAGCTGATCTTGAGAACCCTGTGGTCTGTGCAGTCTGTGTCACTAGCAGCTCTCCTCTGCCTGCCTACCTGTTATAACATATGCACATTCAGATTGTGAGAGACTTTGACATTAGAGTATCCTGTTTATAAACCTTAAAGCGGAGCTCTGGCCACATATAATTTTTTTTTTGGCATCCACTATCTTGATATATATTAGATATAGCGACTAGCAATTTAGTATAATTATTACTTAATATTTTTTTTCCTCAGTCCTGGGATTCCCCATCTTATTTGTGAGCACATGAAGCCCATCCGCACTCTTCTGAATTATTTTCCTGGGAGAGGTGCATGATGGTTATCCATCATGCACCGCTCAATCTTGCACCTGTGCACTGCATCGTTGGCTGTATCACCAACAATACGTTTCCTTGCCATAACAACGGGCAGCGATGGAGGAAGGTCCCTCCCCATTGTTATGGCAACAGAGAGGTACAGGGAAGCCCACTGACTCCTGGGAAATGATGAGTCACATCTCCCAGGAGGCCAGGCGAAGCAGGAAGTGAGGAGAAGAGCCGCTGACCTACAAGGGGCAGATTACAGAGACCACCTAGCAACAGGCGACTTAGGGTGAGTATAACATTTTTTTTCTTTCAAAGGTAAGTCTATATAGGCAAATGACTTTAATGATGCAAAAAACATTTTCAGGGTGGAACTCCGCTTTAACAATGAAGTTTTCTAATTGTTTTCCATTTTGGACGGTTAAATATACCATTGAAAGTGTTTTGTTATATGTGTTCCAAAAATGCATAAAAATCATGTTAATTCTGCCAGCATACTAATGCTGTTCTGTATCATCTGCACTCTGTAGTGTTAAACACTCAAGAAGTCTTTTTAAACCTGCACAAGTTAGTTACTGTACCTATGTAAAACCATGGAACAACCAGGGCCGGATTAACATAGGGGCTATTGGAGCTGCAGCTCCAGGCCCCTACCTCAAAATAGGCCCATGCCAGTGAGTCATTAATGCTGTTTAGCTCTGCGTGTGTGCACCATTGTTATGTAAATTGTGGGCGGCAGGCGCTATTGTTATGTAAATTACGGGCGACCGACAGGCGCTGTTGTTATGTAAATCGCGGATGGCAGGCGCTATTGTTATGTAAATTAAGGGCGATCGACAGACGCTATTGTTATGTAAATCACAGGCGGCAGCTGAGTTTCACAGAGTAGCACAGCATAGAGGCTGTTCCTTCCCCACAGCTTTCACCCCCATAGCGCAAAATACAGCAAATGGCACTAAATAGCGCCCAGGCAACAGATGGCACCCAAATCCTTACTCCAGTTAAGACCTGGAGGACATAAAACGCGATACCCCCACTTTCGACACCCCTTCCTTGTCGGAGATACGACACGATGAGACACTTTGAGTCGACGGCGGACACTAAATGTATTGTTATCGCAGACAGCTAGCGGGAATTAAATGTATTGTTATCGCGGACGGTAGGCGCTAAATGTATTGTTGTCGCGGACAGCCAGCGGGCATTAAATGTATTGTTATCGCGGACGGCGGGTGTTAAATGTATTGTTACCACGTGTGTGCGTCTCGATTTGTCGTAATTACTGAGTGACCGTACCCGGATAAAACTCCATCCCCGGACCTCGACGTCGAGGTTAT
>BLSH010072018.1:919226-935326 GCA_018402905.1 Glandirana rugosa | reverse complement strand
CTCCCGTGATTTTTGCCGCTGTGTTCTCTAGTCCCCTTTCCAAAAGGTTAGAGAACTTGATAAACAGTTCCGCCATGTTAAGAGTGGGGTCTAGGGCAGAGGGATTAGAAAAGTTCATCTCTTGTTGGCGTGAGAGGGAGTGGGCGGCGGGTGTGAATGGAGATTCCTCCAGTGTGCGTCTGAGGAGCGACTCCGTAGAGGCGGGAGAGATAAAATGGGGCTGTTGAGCCGGTGAGTTAGGCCCTGGTGTTAGGGTGAGAGTGGCCGGGGAGAGGATGGGTCTTTGTTCCATGGTCTTTTCCTGTGGTGGCAGTGGAGAGGAGATCTCAGGGGAGGTCATCTCCGAAATAGCTGCTGGATCAGAGTCTGCTGGAGGAAAAGAAAGTGTCCTTCTGGCTGACTTTCCCTGCATGCGGAGGCCCCTATGGTGCTCCTTGGGTGGGGTGAGTTTGCCAACCCCCTTTAGTCTAGGGAGTATGTGAAGAGTTTAAAGATTATGTGGAATCCTCCGAAATTAAGTCTGTCCTCAAAAAAAAAAATAAAAAAAAAGGGAAAAAAAGTATGCGTCTCTCTCCATTTGCGGTGCTCTGTGGAGAATAACTGAGCTGACTTACAGCTCTGTGCTGGGGAGTCTCAGAGAAGCTTAGGCCTTATAAATTCCTGTGGATTAGATGACTCTCCTTATGGACTGTCCTGTGATAAGGCCAGGAAAGCGTGGGACTCGTCAGGCCTTGGTGGCGGCCATCTTGGTCCACCCGTGGCGTGTGGATTCTCCCTGGGTTTCTGAGGGAAACCTTTTATGTGGCTTCTTTATGCCTTGTGGGCGGTTTGATGTGCGGACTGGGATGAGTGAGGGTGTCCTGGGGCTAGTGTCAGGGCTGTGGGAGCTGTACCTCGTGTTGGGCCGCGGCCATTTTGATACACCCGGAGCGGAGCTGAATGCGATGCCTCCGATGTAGGAATCGCCTCCTGGTGTTTCCGCGGCTCAGTCCTCATCTTCCCTTTACTGGTAGGGATATTCCCCCATCGATGGGAGACCCCTCTGGGAGATCAGACTGGTGGTAGGGCGTTCGAGGCCGGGATAAGCGCGGAGCTCCGGGCTCAGCCGTCCATGTCGGAGCTCTCGCGCATGCGCACTCTACATATTTATTTTTTATCATAAATAGGCTTGCTCCTGAAGAGTGACCATTAAGTCACGAAACGTGTGTCGAGCTATGAACAGTCCTATCCTTTCATGTGCTGTACAAAGACAAAATATATATTTTTTGATATGAGACCCCCTGCCAATATAATCAACACTATTTGATATGAGACTTCTGCTGATGTATTCAAGATCTCAATAGTCATCATGGTTACCTATTTGACTATGTGCCATGGGAAATTTGTGAACATGTTTGTATGCATATGATATTTTACTGCAATGTGAATTGTACAGTGTTATATATATTTTTATTCTAGAGCATGGTCTCAAATTTATATTATAGTATTATTATACATATATATCTAAGAATTAAAAATTGATTAACACTATTTTCATATCTAAGTACTTATTTATTATCCATTGCGCGCCACACTCAAAGTCCCACCCTCTGTTCTTTTTTGTCTTAACTGAAACCAGGGATGGAAGCATAGGATCCTGGCAAGCCGTGCTTCATTTAAAGTCCCAATCTTCCCCCTCTCCCCTTTCCCCCATTTTGATAACTATAGACCTGTTGGTTTAACTTCTATAGTTGGAAAGATACTAGAGAGTTTAATAAAAGACCACATAGATGAGTTCTTGTTGGAAAAAAATGTTTTAAGCAATGACAGCAAGGATCTACGAAAGACAGAAGTTGTCAAACAAACCTGATTTTTTTCTATGAGGTAAAACCTTGGACAGAGGGGTGGCTGTGGATGTGGTATACTAGGATTTTGCAAAAGCGTTTGACACTGTTCCCAACAAACGGCTAATATGTAAGGTAACGTCTACAGGCTTGGAAAGATCAGTTTGTAAATGGATAGAAAACGGGCTAAAAGACCGAATTCAGAGAGTAGTGGTTAATGATTCTTATTCTGAATGGTCTAAGGTTATCAGTGGTGTACCCCAAGGCTCAGTGTTGGGACCCTTACTTTTAAATATATTTATAAATGATATAGGCTCTGGGATTAAAAGTACCATTTCAGTGTTGCAAATGACACAAAGCTATGCAGTGGAATAACGTCCTAAGGGCCTTTTCACACAGGCTTCTGTGTGAAGGGTCAGTTTTTGCTCAGCGGGGACCGATCCGTCGATCCCTACTGATCCGACAGATGGCAGCTCCGTCTCACTGAGCGGAGATCGAACTGTCAGAGCCCCGTTCTGCTCTATGGAGATTGGATGACAATGGACCGCCTGTCCATTGTCATCCGATTCGCTCCGATCTGATTCTACAGACGGATGGAAAATAGGGTTTCCATCCGTCTGTATTTCATAGACAGTATCGGATCGTAGAGCGACAGGTGTCAGCGGACATGTCTCCGCTGACATCCGCCGTTCCATAGAGCTGCATTGAGTGTCCCTTCAGGTCCGCCTGAACAACGGACAGGCAGACCTGAAAGGACTGCCCGTGTGAAAGGGCCCTTACAGGATGTCTCCAACTTATAAGCCAACCTCAATGCACTGTTTAATTGGGCGACTACGTGGCAAATGAGGTTTAATGCTGATAAATGTAAAGTTATGCACTTGGGGGCTCAGAATATGCATGCATCATACATACTAGGGGGAGAACAACTGGGGGAATCTATAGTGGAGAAAGATCTGGGGTTTTTGGTAGATCATAAGCTTAATAATGGAGTGCAATGCCAAGCTCCAGTTTCCAAAGCGAGCAAAATCCTTTCTTGTATTAAGAGAGGTATGGACTCCAGAGAGAGAGACATCATTTTGTCCCTGTACAAATCATTAGTAAGACCTCATCTGGAATATACAGTTCAGTTTTGGGCACCAGTTCTCAAAAAGGATATTGGGGAACTGGAGAAAGTGCAGAGAAGGGCAACCAAACTGATAAGAGGCATGGAGGAGCTCAGCTATGAGGAAAGATTAGAGGAACTGAATTTATTCTCTCTTAAGAAGAGGAGATTAAGGGGGATATGATCAACATGTACAAATACATAAGTGGTCAATATAGTGAACTTGGTGTTGAGTTATTAACTTAAGGTCAACACAAAGGACAAGGGGGGACTCTTTACATCTAGAGGAAAAAAGATTTAATCTCCAAATACGGAAAGGTTTCTTCACAGTTAGAGCTGTGAAAATGTGGAGTAGACTCCCTCCAGAGGTGGTTCTGGCCAGCACAGTAGATTACTTTAAAAAATACCTGGATTCTTTCCTTAATGTACATAATATAACTGGGTACTAACATTTAAAGATAAAGTTGATCCAGGGAAAAACCGATTGCCTCTCGGGGGATCAGGAAGGAATTTTTCCCCCACTATAGCACAACCTGCATGACCAGGCATCTAAATTCAAAGCACTTGCTGCAGTGGAATAAGTACCTCAAAATTCAAGAAAGGCCTCGGCTTCCTCCTGCTTCATCTTCTGCTGCTGCCTCGGCCTCGGCATGTGACAGCAACGCCACCATGTCCACCAACGTCCCCAAGCATTTCTACACGGTCCCATGGAAGCTTACAGCTCTCCATCTCCCAAACCCTGGAGAGAAAGAGGAAGTACCCACCCGCGATCCCTGGCCCTGAATGCCAGCATTTCAAAATTCCTGGCCTTTGAAATGCTGTCATTCCATCTGGTGGACACGGACAGTTTTAAAAACCTGATGGCGGTGGCTGTCCCACAGTACGTGGTTCCCAGCCGCCACTACTTTTTCAGGCGAGCCATCCCTTCCCTGCACAAACAAGTCGGGGACGAGATCAAGTGTGCACTGCGCAACGCCATCTGCGGCAAGGTCCACATAACCACTGACACGTGGACCAGTAAGCACGGGCAGGGACGCTATATCTCGCTAACTGCACACTGGGCAAATGTAGTGGCGGTAGGGCCTGAGGCGGCTAGCCATTTGGCGCATGTCCTTCCGCCACCGAGGATTGCAGGGCGTTTCTCTTTGCCTCCTGTTGCCTCCTCCTCCTACTCCGCTTCCTCCTCCTCCTTCTCTACCACCTCCTCATCCGCTCAGCGTAACACCTTCACCACCAACTTCAGCACATCCAGGGGGAAACAACAGCAGGCTGTTTTAAAACTGATATGTTTGGGGGGATAAACCCCACACTGCGCAGATGCTGTGGACGGGCATCGAACAACAGACCAATGAGTGGTTGTTGCCATTGAGCCTCAAGCCCGGCCTGGTGGTGTGCGATAATGGGTGAAATCTCGTAGCAGCTCTGGGCCTAGCCGGTTTGACGCATATCCCTTGCCTGGCGCATGTGCTGAATTTGGTGGTGCAGAAATTTCTAAAAAACTACCCGGATATGTCAGAGCTGCTGCAGAAAGTGCGGGCCATCTGTGCCCGCTTTCGGTGTTCTCACCCTGCTGCTGCTTGCATGTCTGTGCTGCAGCAGAACTTCGGCCTTCCCGCTCACCGCCTCCTATGTGATGTGCCCACAAGGTGGAACTCCACCTTGCATATACTGGAGAGACTGTGCGAGCAGCAGCAGGCAATAGTGGAGTTTCAGCTGCAGCACGCACGGGTCAGTTGCTCTGTGGAACAGCACCACTTCACCACCAATGAGTGGACCTCCATGCGAGACCTGTGTACCATATTGCATTGTTTCGAGTACTCCACCAACATGGCCAGTGCCGATGACGCTGTTCTCAGCGTTACTATCCCACTTCTATGTCTCCTTGAAAAAACACTTCGGGCGATGGTGGAAGAGGATGTGGCACAGGAGGAGGAGGAAGAGGGGACATTTCCACGGTTATCAGGCCACTCATTCACAAGTGGCTCAGAGGGTGGGTTCCTGCACCAGCATAGGCCAGATCAAAAAAATTCAAGCCAGGGGACAGTTCTGGAGGATGAGGAGGACGAGGATGATGAGGAGGAGAAACCGTGTTCACAGCAAGGTGGCACCCAACGCAGCTCGTGGGCATCACTGGAGCATGGCTGGGGGGGGATACGGAGGACACAGATGATACACCTCCCACAGAGGACAGCTTGTCTTTGCCTCTGGGCAGCCTGGCTCACATGAGCGTCTACATGCTGCAGTGCCTGCTCAACAACAGCCAAGTTGCCCACATTTTAACTTGTGCTGATTACTGTGTGGCCACCCTGCTTGATCCCCATTACAAGGACAACGTGCCATTCTTAATTCCCTCACTGGAGCATGATCAGAAGATGCGTGACTACAAGCGCACTCTGGTAGACGCGCTGCTGAGGGCATTCCCAAATGACACCGGGGGCTCAGTGGAAGCACAAGGCGAGGGCAGAGGAGGAGGAGGAAGAGGTCGCCAACGCAGCTGTGGCACTGTCAGCACCTCAGAAGGCAGGGTTAGCATGGCCGAAATGTGGAAAAGCTTTGTCAGCAACACGCCACCACAAACAGCAACACCAGCTGATAGGCAACGTCTTAGCAGGAGGCAGCATTTCAGCAACATGGTGGAGCAGTATGTGTGCACACGCCTACACGTACTGACTGATGGGTCTGCCCCATTCAACTTCTGGGTCTCCAAATTGGCCACATGGCCTGAGCATGCCGTTTATGCCTTGGAGGTGCTGGCCTGCCCTGCAGCCAGTGTATTCTCTGAACGTGTGTTTAGCACGGCAGGGGGCGTTATCACAGACAAGTGCAGCCGCCTGTCCACAGCCAACGTGGACAAGCTAACCTTTATTAAAATGAACCAGGCATGGATCTTACAAGACTTGTCTGTACCTTGTGCAGAATAGATATTTAGACCGGCCTCACACAGCCATTGGTATCCTTTTTTTTTTTGAATATGTCTCAATATTTTGGGGGCTACCCCAATTTTAAAAAAAAACAAACAAACAAAAAACAGCTACCTCCTCCTCCTCCACCACCACTTCCACCTACACCGCCACGGTCACTGCCTCCTCAACCTCCAGGCTCCTACTCCACATCCACCTCCTCCTCCAATTTTTTTTTTTGTCATTTTAAGTTATTTCCCTATCCACATTTGTTTGCAGGGCACTTGTCCTACTCTTACCCCCATTTTGCTTCCCTTTGCAGCCTTCTAGCCCTTTCCATGACTTTTTTACAGCCATTTTTGTGCCCAAAAGTTCGGGTCATCATTGACTTCAATGGGGTTCGGCGCCAGGGGTCATGTTCGGATCGAGTTCGGTGCCGAATATGAACGTTTTCACGAGGTTTGGCCGAACCCAACAAACTCGAACATCCAGGTGTCCGCTCAACTCTAGTGCTTACCAGAATCAGATGACCCTCTATTACATAGGGTCTAACACGCTTGATAATGAGCCCCACTCATATACGTTGTCCACCCGATCACAGGAACATCATTACATCAGCATGGAGTCAGCCAGATACAGATGGTCTGAAAGGAAGCACAAAAAGTCGCCACTAGTGCAGTTAAACCAAGGGCGTTTATTCCACAGACATCCAAAAAAATCTTACAGCAACTCAATAGGCAATATTAGATAAAACAGCATTCTGCGGTGGCTGAACGTATCCTCTCCCGACCAGTTTCATTCCAGTAAACGTCTTCCCGGGCCATGGCCCGGGAAGACGTTCACTGGAACGAAACCGGACGGGCAAGGATACGTCAGAAATAACTCTCCTTCTAAACTCTCCTTAGTTTAGCTCTTCATTAATTTTTCTATTCAAATTCCTAAAATAATTGTATAGATTTTAAATATGTATAAAATAATAATAATGACTGATATTAATAATAATTAAAATAATTAAAGGATGTTATAATACATTTCCATATTTGTGCTAAAATAATATTTTAGTTATTTGGAAATATACTAGTATATATTCTAAAACGTATCATAACTTTCTGTTTTTCTTTTTTAAGAGTAATATATTTTCTTAACTTATTAACAAAAGATGTTCTGTAACCTAAAAATATTCAATACATGAATTAGGAAAAATAAATAAAAAATAATGATAATCCTAGCGTAATATGAGCATTAATATCAAAATAATTGGATACTCAAAAATGTATATGTGGACAAATGTTTCAGCCCTAAATTATTTATCTATAGTAGATTGTTTCTTCCGATGAATTCTTTCTTCATGAAATGTCTATGAAATATCTTCTTCTTAAAGTTAGAAAAACCTTGTTGAATAAGATAACAGTCATAACTATGTAATATACATTGTTTGTCCAATCTTCTTCTCGATAGGACCTTCTTCTTAACTTTGAATTTCATGATACTATCTTTGCTCTTACTAGGAGCATGTTATCCTCCACATTTATTTGGTTTTAGATGCCATTTCAGTAAAAGAAATGTAGTATCATTACTTTGGCATAAACAATTTACATTATGCTTGTACTTTTTTTTTTCCTCTTCAACAAACGTTAAAACTTTATGGGACAATCGTTTCCTGAATTTGTAAACTATATGTGAAATAATACTACTTTACATTTTTCTTCAAAGAGAACTTCTGGCCTAATGCCTTTGTTCTCATCTCTATAAAATTAGAGATATGCGTAACTGTTTTCTGTGTTGAAGTTTTTATTATAGTGTTAGACTGTTCTGCAGAAACAAGTACTGGTTCAATGTCTTTCTCTGTTCTTATACTGTAAACCTGAGGTAAAGGTTTCTTATACACAGTTGTAAAAAAATGTGCTGGTGTGCATTCCTGAAGATGTCTTCTGTTTACAACTATCTGAATGTGTTTGGACAATAATGCTCTGAACCATTGCGGATATTTTTGCCGACATTCTCTAAAACTATCTTTCTCAAAAATACCTTTTAGTGAGCAGTCAGATGTCTCTAATATGATTTTGTTTGATTCCACTATGCTCTCTGTTGCTTTAATTCAGTGGTTCTCAACTCCGGTCCTCGGGACCCACCAACAGGCCAGATTTTCAGTATTACCTTGGGGAGATGCAGACTAGAATACTGCAATCACTGAGCAGCAAATTATATCACCTGTGATGCATTTCAGTTATCCTGCAAACCTGGCCTGTTAGTGGGTCCTGAGGACCGGAGTTGAGAACCACTGCTTTAATTGCATAGTAAACACTTAGCAGTTGCTTTACACCTGACTCAAAAGTTTTTCCAAAAATGATTAAACTCTGGAGAAATATGAAATTATTTTCCCCTTACCTTGTTGTAATTCAGACAAAGTTACTGAGATGGCATTCTCAGATACATGAGTTTCAAAGCAAACAATGCTTCAGAACAAACCTCTGTTGTATTCAACCACTTGCCGACCGCCCGGTGTGGCGTGATGGTGGCAAAGTGTTTCATTATTGCGAAATGCCTTCACCTGATGATGGCCGCGATAACGAGTGTTGTGAGTGCTCACGCGCTTACTTTGTTCCGGGGGGCCAGGGAGCAGGTAGGGCAGACTCGAACTCCGCCGGCTACCCGCGATGGCTCCCCCGCAGTGAGAGGATGGAGGTCCATATAAGTAAACACAGATCTCCATTCTGACAGAGGGGGAAGGGATGTGATCACAGGCTTCCTGTATATGGAAGCCGTGATCACTCCCCTCCCTCAGCCAGCCCAGCCCTCATACAGTTAGAAAGCACTGAGGGAACACAGTTAACCCCTTAGAGCACCCCCTTCAGGTTAACCCCTTCACTGCCAATGGAATTTACACAGTAATCAGTGCATAGCACTGATCACTGTATAAATGACAATGGTCCCAAAAAAGTGTCAAAATGGTCCGACATGTCCGCAGCAATATCACAGCACTGCTAAAAATCGTAGATCACCGCCATTACTAGTAAAATATAATTTCATTCTCATCATTTGTAAACGCGGACATTTTTGAGCAAACCAATCAATAAACGCCGATTGTGATTTTTTTTTTTTTTACCAGAAATATGAGGAAGAATATAAATCGGCCAAAACCAATGAAAAAATGTTTTTTTATTTTTTTTGGATTTGTATTTTAGCAAAAAGTAAAAAATATAGTTTTTTTTTTGTAAAATTGTCTCTCTTTTTTGTTTATAGCGATGCTCAGAAATGACGCAGAGGTGATCAAATACCACCAAAAAAAGCTCTATTTGTGGGAAAAAAAGGATGCAACTTTTGTTTGGGTACAACGTCGCACTACCGCGTAATTGTCAGTTAAAGCGACACAGTGTCGAATCGCAAAAAGTGCTCTGGTCCTAAACTGGGAAATCCTTCCGGGGCTGAAGTGGTTAATAATGGAGCATTCTGCAAATCTTTTTTAAACACTTTAAAAGCAGGTTTTCTCATTTAGACCCCATTGGTCAAATATATATTATGTTTATTTCTCAAAAGATTATATAGTGGATAAACATTTTCTGCGAAACAATGTACAAACTCTTTGCAATGATTTATTTTATTCAAAAAATTGTGCAATACCTTATGAGTTGTTGGAGTTGGAATAGCTGCAACATCTCTAACTGTTTCTTGTAACGATTGTTTCTTTCCTTCAATAATTTGCATGGGAAGGTATTTCACCTGACTTCTCATCAGCTGAACTTTTGCCATGTTTAATTTTAGGCCTACAACTTGTAAAAGCATAAACAACTCAGATAAAAGAGCAATATGTTCTTCAATGATCTGTGTACTCAGCAGAATCGTATCTACATGCTGACAAATACATCCTGGTCTTGAAAATTTTGAAAGTATTTTTGCTATAGTTTCTTGAACTACACCATCACTGATACCTAGGCCAGGTATTAATCGAGTGAAAGTATAAGTCTTCTGAAATGTAAAAGCAAGTTTGTACTGACAACTTTTAGCTAAAATGATGGAAAAATTACTATTAGAGATTTCTAGTACAGAGAACACTTTGTCCTTTGCATTCAAATTGAATTTGATATTCAAATTATCAGCAAGAACTGTGTTGTTTGGGATAAGTTTATATGATGTCCTTAAGTCAACTGATAAAGACTATGAATTATCAGCTTTTTTGATAGGCCAAATACAGTTATTTACCACTGATTGTCCTTTCTTTATAATTCCAAATTGTACAAACTCTTGAATAATGGCAGAAAGTGGACCAATTGATTCTAGTGGTAACTCATATTGATTAAGAAAATCTGGATCTTTTCCCTCAATACCTAGTTCAGTATTTTTCAAAGTTCCTATGTTATGTTTGGACTTTGACCACAAACTTGGAAAACATTGTACCACTTCTTTTAAAGCACGATTACCATCAGTATCAGGCCATTTTTGTTCTGTTGTTCTGTTGATGGAACCAACATTACTGTATACAGTGGGATCAATTAACACTGATTCGGGCCTAGATGGATCCTTCCAAAGACTTTTATTAGCCAAATCAATTACCCATTTTTGTTTGCTGATTACATCAATGCCAAGAATATTCTCTGCACCATGACAAAACCAAATGTCAATGTTAGTTTTTACTAGCCCAGGTACTTCAAATGTCACATCAGATACCTGTCTAGCAGTGGAATTACCTGTATTATTAAAACCCATTATATTACATATAGGAGAAATAGGTTTCACATGTATGTTTTCTCTGGTTAGGCTAATCTCAGATCCACTGTCAATGAGAAAATGTATATGTTTACCATTCAGCAAACCTTGTATATATGGTCTACCATTCTCATCCAATGTAATCGGAGCAATATATTGTAATGGTAGAGGGATTGCATCTCTATGTGATTCTAATTTTGGCAATGGAAATAAACCATCTCTGTCAGTGACAGCTCCTTTCGCCATATTGTCTGAACTGCTATTAACAGTCAACAAATTACTGATCTGTTTGACTTGGATGGCATAAGGCAATTCAGTCAAACTTTTATCTAGACGTAATAAAGCAGGTTGTACAAAAGCTGCTTTTTCATTCTCCATATCTTTAGTTTTTATTTGTGAGTCTCTCTTAAATTTACAACAATGTTTTCTTTTATGGCCAGATTTATGACAGTAAGAGCACGTGACAAACTCTTGTCTCACTTGCCTATACCTGTCGCCATTACTCTTGCAGAGATGTGTAGTTTCTGACATGCCTGTTCCCTGACTATTTTTGTCACATTGAACCATGGCCACCTCGTGTGTGAGATTACCTTTAAGTTGTCTCCTTATCTTATCAATGAAGCTTACTATATCATTTAAATGTTGTCATTCCTGTGCTATGGTTAATGAAGTTGGGTCAAGGTATTTACATTTTTTTATGAAAGCCATTTTCAAACCTGGGTCATCTTTATTGTCTACTCCAAATATCATTTTATATGCTTTGCAGAATTTAATGTTAAACTCAAAAGGGTCTTCTTCTGCAGTAGTCTGTACCAAGTTTAACATTTATATGGATGGTGTTTGCAACAATTGTTGCAGACTGTCTGTAGCATCACTAAGTCTTTCCTGACCTAGGTCATCAATAACAGATGAATTAATTTGTTTAGCTAAACTAAACTGTACAAACCAAGGTCCCTCAACATGGATCAAAGGGTGAGTACCTGCATTGAAAACTGGCTGCAGGGGAGAGTCCAGAGGGTGGTGATAAATGGGGAGTACTCAGAATGGTCTGGTGTAGAAAGTGGGGTTCCCCAAGGATCTGTCCTGGGACCAATCCTTTTCAATTTATTCATAAATGATTTGGAGGATGGGGTGAAGAGCTCAATCTCAATATTTGCGGATGATACCAAGATAAGCAGGGCAATAAACTCTCCACAGGATGTGGAAACTTTGCAAGAAGATCTGAATAAATTAATGGGGTGGGCAGACAAATGGCAAATGAGATTTAACGTAGAAAAATGTAAGAAAATGCATTTGGGTACCAAGAACCTGAACGCAAACTACTCACTAGGGGGGAGCCCCTGGGGGAAACTAGGATGGAAAAAGACCTAGGGGTCCTGGTGGAGAATAGGCTCAGCAGTGGCATGCAATGCCAAGCTGCTGCAAGCAAAGCTAACAAAGTGTTGGCATGCATAAACAAAAGGGATTAACTTTAGGGATAAATCAATAATTCTCCCATTATACAAGTCTCTGGTGAGGCCACACCTGGAGTATGCCGTCCAGTTCTGGGCACCGGTCCTCAGGAAGGATGTCCAGGTATTGGAAAGGGTTCAGAGAAGAGCCACAAAGCTAATTAAGGGATTGGAAGACCTTAGTTATGGGGAAAGATTGCAAACATTGAACTTATTCTCTCTGGAGAAAAGACGCTTGAGAGGGGATATGATTTTAATGTACAAATGCTGTACTGGGGACCCCACTATAGGGACAAAACTATTTAGTGCAAGGGAGTTCACAAAGACACACGGCCATTCACTAAGAATAGAGGAAAGGCGGTTTAACCTTAAAATGCGTAGAGGTTTCTTTACAGTAAGAGCAGTGAGAATGTGTAATTCTCTTCCACAAACAGTGGTCTCTGCCGGGAGTGTAGATACATTCAAAAAAACTACTAGATGCACACCTAAGGGACCAAAGCATTGAGGGATATACAATGTAATACTGACATGAAAGCACACACATAGGTTGAACTTGATGGACTTGTGTCTTTTTTCAACCTCACTAACTATGTAACTATGTAACTATGTAAATGGACAGGAACCCACAGCTGAAATATGTAACTGTGTTGATCATTTGAAAGATTAAAACGATCCGCAAACATCTCAAATAAATACCAATTGGAAAACACATCTGTCTTTAAGATATGAACAGGAAAGTCTTTTAAAACTCTCATAAGTTGGTCATGTATTTGCCTCTTTAGTTTTGCAGTTCTACAAAATAAGTTTTTATGTTTCATTTATATTTTATCAGTAGCATCAACATTCTCAATTTCTGAACATTCAGGAATATAAGAAGGTTGGGGGGCGTGGCCGGGCACTGTAACGGAATGGACGCCTGAAGACAGAGCTCCTGATTACCGGCACCACTACACCCTAGAAATGAGCCATCCACCAGCCGAAAAATGGGCAAATCCTCCAGGGAACCCTCCCCAGCGAGATCGCGATCCCCACGGCGAATGAACGCCCGTTCGGGCCGAAGCATTCCGGAACTTTTCCGCTCACAATCACGCGAGTCCCCGGCTCCGGATCGGGCCTACCAGGCCGCGACGCGATCCTCCAGCCTGAGCCCATCAGGCAGACAACTAAACAGCACACAGCACCAAGAGTCAGCTAGCGCAAGACCACTGGTCATGGATGACCTCAGGTCAGTGGCAGAAGACATAAAAGCATCGCTGACCACCGCTCTGACCTCCGCCATCTCAGATCTCAGAAGAGACATACAAACAATGAATACCAGGATGGAGGATGTGGAGGAAACAACAGCTATACACAACTCTGCAATACAACAACTTCAAGAGTCTGTGCACTCCCAAAATACCCAGCTGAGAGACATGCAAAGGCACCTGGAGGATTTGGAGAACCTCGGACGCAGACACAATATACGGATTAGAGGTATACCCGAGACGACTGAACACACCCAAATTGCACATGCCACTACCACCATTTTCAACGACTTACTGGACAGACCACCTGAGACGCCGATTGAAATTGAGCGCGTTCACAGAGCCCTAAAGCCCAGGAGACGAGATACGGACCCCCCAAGAGATGTGATCTGCTGCCTCCTAAACTTTAAATTAAAAAAAGTCCTCCGCAGGGCAAGAGACCGCCAATCCCTGCTATACCGGGGTATGGAAATAAAACTCTTCCAGGACTTATCCCCTATCACGCTCCAAAACAGGCGAATCTTACGCCCGCTTATAGATCTCCTACGCGAAAAGGGCATTCAATATCGCTGGAGATTTCCCTTCTGCCTGTCAGCTACCTTCCAAAACCACTCAGCAAGTATACGCTTCAGAGAAGACCTGCCCTCATTCTGGGAAGCATTTAATCTTCCTCACCTCGATGTCTCCCAGACTGGTACAGCTGCACTCACCCAGGTGACTTGAGGAGAACGTCGTCCACCGATGCTATCCCAGTCCGCGATGATTTCCACATCAGACGCCGAATATCCACTTCCCCAAGAAACACCAGCTCCTCAGCTGCCAGATGCACTGCAACCAACAGCCCAACTTCCTCGTCGGCACATCGAAGGCCTAGACAGGATTGATCGTAAAGATGGAAGCCATACCCACTGCATCTCCCCTACCACCTTAACACTCAGCCATCATCCTATCAACTTCAACTTCAATACTCATTCCTTGAAGCACCTAACATCCCCATATTAAACTGCAGACTGGAAAGACAAAAACAAGCTACAAGACTCCAGTCTTATATGTCTCCCCCATCCCTCCTAGGCTTTTTCTTCCTTTTTTCTCCTCTTATACTCCTCGCCCCACTCTTTTCTTGCTTTCTATCTGCAGATCTCCACGATCAGCACTGGAACCACGACCCTAAGTTGCACTTTCCGGGAACAAGGCCCCGCATCCTGTTCGGGTATGAACCACTGACTACATGATCCATCCTGAGGTACTCCTTCCCCCTCATCCTGCGAGTTGCAGGTAACCCACCCACACCTCTACTACACCTCCATGTCTCGGAGGATCCTGACCCGAACACCCAAAGCACTGCTTTCTCCTGGGACTGGCAAGCTGGAAGCAGAACGTTCCACATAATCAGATGCTCCCGATACAGCTTGCCTCAAACCAGACTCTTCATCAGCTTTAACACCCCCCTGCTAGTCCCCCAACACACAGACTTCAGAATACCCGGCGCCCCCTCATTGCTATATATGTGCCCCTTTTCATACAGTAGGATATGCCCTCAACTCAGCAACCCCTGGACACTCATTCATGTGCAGTTGCTTTTTTTTTTTTTGTTCTTGATATTACCCTTGTTCACGAGCAGGTTCATTATGGTTGTTGCTTTGTAATATTTGAAAGGGCCTAACCCTCTATGTTTATATATATATTCTTTGTGTTTTTTCTCTTCACTGTTGCCAGCCCATGGCGGGTGCTCCTCGTGGGGCAGTGCTGTCTGACTCTCCCCTTCCCCAATCCAAGCTAAACACCAGAATGCCAGACCTTGATGCAGAAACTGGCACCCTTTGCAACAGTACAGGCGTTGCATGAGTCCACAAACTTAATAACGCCAACAACCACACCACTGCCCTTGCACAACCTGATGGGATAGTGCTGCCCCACGGGGACCCTGCTGCTATGAATATTAATGGGCACACATGGAAACAGCTTGGTTATTACCTGTTAAGTTAGATTTCAGACAGAATGACGGAAAGAGACACAGCATAACTTTATGAGAGCCTGATCCCTGAATTACCTGACCAAGATACGACATGTTGACTAGGCTCTAGACCTCTAACGACAATTATATCAATGAGTGAACTCATGCCCCAACACGACTTTGAACTCCAATGCTTATCCCCCAAGTGACTAACTCCCACCATATCCCCCTTTTACTCCTGTGAGACACACATTCCTACGCCTATATGACGCTCTAAATCTCAAGCTCGGCTACCTGGTTAAGCCAGAAAACCCCTGACCTCTAACGGCTCAACCACGCTTCTATATAGCAACCTTTCGTCCCCCGGTGAATCAGGTCCTGACACCCCCCCCTCGGACACCATACATCCTTCCTACCACCCGCCACCCTCCCAAAAGATAGGGTAACATACATCCCTGTCAACCTCAACTGGAATTTCCTCCCACCACAAGGGAGCATATATATATATACACTGTGTGCAGAATTATTAGGCAAATGAGTATTTTGACCACATCATCCTCTTTATGCATGTTGTCTTACTCCAAGCTGTATAGGCTCGAAAGCCTCATATATATATATACGAGGGAACACCACCCTCCTTTAAGGTCAACTCCAACTGTCCCTACATACAATGGGATAGAAAACCCTCCCACCGCCCACCATCCTTCCTACATACCACAGGCTCCCCCCCCACAGTCCTGGACTAAGTGGCCCCCTGCTTTCCAACGATATATCTTCGCACCAACTCGGCAATCTCCAGTCCCCAAAAGACCGAATTGGTCCATCGGCTCGAACTCTAAATCTCGCAGTATATCCGCATCCTTACACACAGAGTGTCCTCATTTTCCCCCTATACCACCCTCAATCAGTGAACCCCCTATTC
>BLSH010072018.1:897731-917645 GCA_018402905.1 Glandirana rugosa | reverse complement strand
TCCCACCCTCTCTCCCCTTTCCCGACCCCATTTCCCCCTTTCTTTGCCCCTAAACTCACCTAAACCCCCGACGCCCGGATCTAGCCGCCAGCCTAACCCCCTGCCCTAGACGTGTATCCAGAGCACCTACCCGCTCTCTCACCTACCCAAGCTGCCCACACTGCACACGACACATCTCCTTCAGCAACTCGATTCTTATTAAAGTGACTTATGATGTCTAACGCACGACCCCAAACCAAACACCTAACCTTAAAAACTATCTCCCTCAATGCTAAAGGACTCAACATTCCCGAAAAGCGTAGCCAGATACTCAACTTGATGCACAAACTTAAGGCTGACAGGTTTTCTTGCAAGAAATGCACTTCATCTCACAAAAGATTCCTAAATTAACGAACCATTCCTTCCCTACATCCTACCACGCAACTAACCCACTTGCAAAAACAAAAGGAGTTTCCATTCTCCTATCTAAAAACATAGATTGGACCCCCATAGACTCTATTATAGACGAAGATGGTAGGTACATCTTTTTGAAAGGTCTTATTCAAAACCGGCCAGTGACACTGGCCAACATATACAGCCCGAACTCTGCCCAGGTAACCTTTTTCAGATCCATAGCACAACGATTGGCCGGATTCCAAGCTGGTCTCACTATCTTGGGTGGGGACTTCAACATCGCACTATCCCCTCTTATCGACACCTCAAATGGCACAACATCCCTACCCTTCAGAGCCCTGAAACAAATAAAATTGCAACTTCAAGGACTTTTCCTACACGATACTTGGCGCACACTTCAACGTACCGATAAAGACTTCACATTTTATTCCTCACCCCACGATAAGTACTCGAGGATCGATTATCTCTTCCTCTCCCAAAAAGACCTACCTTTCTTAAAAGCAGCAACGATTGAACCAATGGTCCTATCGGATCACCACCCCATCACAATGACTCTAACGTTTCCAGACACTATCCCATTCACCAAAATCTGGCGACTAGATTCCTCACTATTGACCTCAGAGAAAGACACCCGAGAAATCCAGGAAACCATTCAAGATTACTTTAGCAGAAATAACACACCAGATACAACTCCGCTTACACAATGGGAAGCCCATAAATGCGTAGTTAGAGGCAAACTCATAGCACTAAAAGCAGCCAAACAAAAAGACCACCAAAAGATTATTTCAGATTTACTAGAAAAGATTAAAATACTTGAGCGGACACATAAAAAATCACAAGCCAAACAAATACTCCCAGAACTCGGAGCCAAAAGACAACTGTTGAAGGACGAGCTTTTACGCAGAACAAGGCGGCAATTCGTCCTTCGACAGAAACTCTTCTATGAGTTTGGTAACAAATGTGGAAGATACCTAGCCAGGGCACTTCACACCAAAAAAACCGCCACAAACATACACACGATCAATGACGCCCAAGGAAAGGTCCTGTCCAGTTCACCCGACATAGCAACACAATTTGAGAGATACTACTCTGAATTATACAATCTCCCCACAATGCCCAGAGGAAACAGGGATACACAGATCTGAACAGCCACAATCACTAGCTTCCTTGAGACACACTGTCCTAATCCCATAAGTATGGAAGACTGTCAAACACTAGAAAACCCTATCTCCTCAGAAGAATTAAACACAGCCATCAAGCAACTCAAAAATGGTAAAAGCCCTGGCCCAGATGGCTTCACATCCGCTTATTTCAAAACATTCACAGAAACATTGCAACCCCACTTTCTTCGGGCTCTCAATTCCATCCCCTCCACCACAACCCCAAAACACAGTTTACTAGAAGCCCATATAATGGTGATCCCTAAGGAAGGTAAAGATACCACCTCAGTCACAAACTACAGACCTATATCCCTCCTCAATGTTGATATTAAAATATACGCCAAAATCCTTGCCAACCGACTGTTACCCCTACTTCCTTCCCTAATTGGAAAACACCAAGTGGGCTTTATCCCTGGAAGAGAAGCCAGGGACAATACAATTAAGGCCCTAAACATCCAACATTGGCTCAAGTCACACAACCAAAAAGGATTTTTTGTCTCACTTGACGCGGAGAAGGCGTTTGACAGGCTGTCCTGGGACTACTTGGGCGCAGTCTTGCGCAAACTCAGACTCCAAGATTGGATGTTCAACGCAATTATGTCCCTTTACACAACCCCTTCTGCCAGGGTCAGGGTTAATGGACACCTGTCAAACGCCTTCTCCATAACGAATGGGACAAGACAGGGGTGCCTTCTCTCCCCAATTCTCTTCGTCTTAACACTCAAACCTTTCTTGAAGTGCCTCCAGGTCAACGATAACATACGAGGAATCCCCATAGACAACTACATATACAAGATCGCGGCTTTTGCGGACGATATTTTGCTCTTTCTCCAAGAACCACACACAACACTCCCCAACCTCTTGAGGGAATTAGACAACTTCTGCTCTATCTCCAACTTTAAAATCAACTTTAATAAATCCCAAGCGCTCAATATATCCCTGCCCACCGAGACAGTTCGACAATGCGAACAAAACTTCCCCTTCCATTGGGCACGCGACCAAATTAAATACCTAGGGATCAACTTAACACCAAATATCACCGACACTTTTTCCAGAAACTATTTACCCATTCTAAAATCAATAGCTAATGACCTAGCCAAATGGACCAAAGCCCAATTTTCATGGTTCGGAACACATTACTACTGCAAAACCTTAATCCCGCCACTAATTAATTCAGCCAAAATGTGCATTCCCCTCCATTGGGGATCAAACCATCCCCCCACTATCAAGGAATGGCTCGCAAGAGTGAAGAAAACAGCAGAAATGGAAGAACTAATAGCGATTGCCCGAGATTGCCCGAATAGATTTTCACATACATGGGCTTGCTAGAACCACTTTTGCACCACCGAGAGATTTAAGAATCTAACCAAATCCACATAAAACTACCTTGGATTTCGACCCTCACACCGTAAACACCCCGAACACTCGTTCTACACACACCACAAATACCTAGAAGAGAAAGTTGAGCCCCCCTCCCCCACACAGGGGCAGAAAGAGGGCAGGCCACTTATACCTGATCCCAATCTTCCTCTCCCACAAGGGAAGAGGGAGACAGTAAATGGGCAACTCACACAAAAATTATACAAGCCTCCCCCCTGACTGGTTCGGTGGCTGGATCCAGACGCTAAGGGGGCACATCCCCCCTATACCTCCCCCCCTCTCCCTCCCTTCCTCTTCTCACTCCCTCTCTCTCCTCCCTATCTTCTCCTTTCCCTATCTGCCCCAATCCACCTACCCCCCTACCCCGCACACATATTTGCACAACCGATACCACCTAGATTAGTTCCGCTAACCCACATCCCCCCATGACTACTTCCCCCGTAAGCAGAAACCAGACGACACCAGTAACGCTACTCATATAAGACACCCGACAAAATTATGACTCTTAGATCGCATCTTAGGAATAGCAACCTCCGAAACACAACGACTAACTTTGATGTCTGAATATAGTTAAAAGTGATTATCGAATTCTGTAAACCCTCTTTTGGCTTTACTGAAATATCCCTGATGAAGCATATTCTGTTTACTTATCTAAGGGAACTATTGTAATTTCAAATTAATCTTTAATAAACTTTATGGAAAAAAAAAAGAAAAAAAAAAAAGAAGGTTGTAGCTTGGATTCCGTTTTTTTATCCTCTGTTATTACAGAAATCTATCTACTGTTAGATTGTATTTGTTCTTCAAGACTTTCTATGTAATTACAAAAAAAATCTCACAGTTTGGACAAATAAGATAATCTTGGGACACATTTTCATGTATTCCTGTGTATTGTACATTGTTAGTCTCTGTCTGATTTAGTGTACACACCTTTTTGGCAGGTATATTAATAATCATCTTATTAAATATTCATACCAACTTTAACACATTATTTATCTTTTCCCATAATTTGTGCACAGTAAACCTGGATTTGCCAATCTGTATATTGGCCTGTAAACATTCATTGTACATATATGCCCATAGGTGACTGTCATTTGGATAAAAAGACAGATTTTTAAACTCCAGCTTGCTTTCTCTAGCTATTTTATCAATAAAATCCATATTTTTTTCTCACCCTGATCAGATGTTCAGCTGGAATTGAACCTCTTGTTCACATCTGAAGAAACACAAACGCCTCTTAGTTGATAGGTTCAGGACCGTCTTTTTCTCCAGACTTGAATTTTCACGAAATTACGCTTATCTCTCCCCCCCTCAGCAAGGATCGAGATTTCCGTAAAAATGGAGAAATAACGGTACTGCCGTGGCATGCCAATGCAGAATATTGAATATAACTAATATTTTTAGTTATCTTCAGGCGTTTATGGAAGATTAATATTAATAGTCAGACTGACTTAAAAACAAAGTGTGAGCTTTTTGTCACACAGTTGACATCATAAATACAATGCAAAAAGTATAACAGTTCAGTTCAGTATAGGTAAAAATATATGAAACAAGAATTAAGGAAAATTGTTACCATACTTACCGTAATTTTCCTTTCCTGGATACTCCCCATGTCAGCCTACTACGGGTCAGCTCCACCCCCTCTGACCCCTCCAGGACCACCTCTTTCCTAGCCCATAAAGGGCGGCTGTCTGCCCCAGATCACTGTTCGACTGTACCCGCCTCGCGACGGACAATTGGGTGGGGTTCCCCGGCTGACATGGGGAGGATCCAGGAAAGGAAAATTACGGTAAGTATGGTAACAATTTTCCTTATTCCTGGACCTCCCCATATCAGCCTACTACGGGATGTACCAAGCCACATCATCCCAGGGGGGGGGGAACCAATGAGAGAAATAAATAACAATCACAGCTTGCGGAATATGCTGCTTCAAATCATTTAATGGGCGACAGCCGCCGAAATAATCTTATAAACCAGCGACTCCTCGGCCGGGAAGGCCACATTCAGCCTGTAATGCCTAATGAACGTGTTCGGCGAACTCCAGCTTGCTGCTCTGCAGACTGCTTCTGCCGAGACCTTGGCATATGCTGCCCACGAGGCTGCCATACCCCTTGTTGAGTGCGCCGTAATCTCTGATGGAGGAGAAAGGCCCAAAGACTTGTATGCGACCTGTATAGCACGCACTATCCAAGACGAAACCACTCTAGGGGATGCCGCCATCCCCTTTTTGGGGCCCGCCGGGAACACCAGCAACTGGTCCTGCTGCCGGGAATTCCTCTGTGCGACTCAGATAATCCGAGATGACTGATACTAAGTCCAATGAGCTCCACTCATCCTCTCTAGACTCTATTGGGAAGGCCGGAAGAATTGTTTCCCAGTTCAAGTGAAACGAAGTGTTGACCTTCGGCAGAAAACTGGGCACCGGTTTGAGTATAACCTTGTCTCGCAGGATCATGCAGTAAGGCTCTTTTGAAGAAAAGGCGCATAACTCCGAAACTCGTCTAGCTGAAGCAATAGCCAACAAAAAGACGGTTCTCAACGTGAGATGGAACAAAGAGCAGGCCGAGGCAGGGGCAAAAGGGGGAGCCAACAGTGCCCTTAAGACCAACGTCAAGTCCCACTTCGGAAAAAAAGACTTCCGTGGAGGCCTAATCTTCATGGCCGCCTTGAAAAATCTGGCCACCAGCGGATGTAGAGCCCATCTTCTGTTCAGCATTGCCGACAAGGCCGAAATTTGGACCTTCAGGGTATTGTATGCTAGACCCTTATCCAGACCTTCCTGCAGAAAGTCCAAGACGTTTGCAACAGTTGGAGAGTTTACATTCCAACTCCTCAATGCAGCGATGTTACAGAAGGCCTGCCAGATCCTGTAATATGTGGAATTCGTAGTCTTCTTCCGAGCTTGTAGTAGAGTGTTCACCACCCGCATGTTGAGACGTAAGTTTCCTAAAGATCTCCTCTCAAATTCCATGCCATGAGCCTCAGTCTCTCGGGGTTCGGGTGACACACCCCATACTGGATCAGAAGATCTGGAGAAGTTGGTAACGGGATCGGGTGGCAAACCTTCATTCTCCAGGCCAGCGAAAACCACGGCCCCCTGGGCCAGTATGGAAGGATTGCTACTGCCGTGACCTTCTCCCGCTGTATCTTCAAGAGCACTTTGGATCTGGACAGCGCATCCTGACTGAAAGCCTGAGGATTCCATGCTCGAGAGAAGAAGCGAGTAAGCTGACAATTCTTCTCCGTTGCCATTAGGTCTATCGATGGTGTACCCCATATCCTGAAGATCCTGGATAGGTGTTTGGGATTGAGCCCCCACTCGTTGTGATCCAAATACTGTCGGCTCAACCGATCCGCTAAGACATTGTCGGTCCCTGGGAGATAAGAGGCTGTGAGAGAGACGAGATTCTTCTCCGCCCATGGAAAGATCTGAGCTGCCACCTGAAGAAGTGCTCGACTTCGGGTGCCCCCTTGACGCGTCAAATAAGCCACTGCCGTCTTGTTGTCCGACAGTACCTTGACCGCTTGACCTTGCAGAACAGGCTGGAATGCTATGAGAGCGCGTCTGACAGCTTCCAATTCTAGCCAATTTGAAGGCCGAACTCCCTGAGCCTTCCAACGTCCCTGCGCCTGCTGATCTAGGCAATGAGCTCCCCATCTGATAGAGCTGGCATCGGTCGTCAACAGCAACGGTTCCAAGGGATTCAAGGGAACTCCCCGCGATAGATTGCGTGCCCTTGTCCCCCAAGTTAGCGAGTGCTGGATCGGTACTGGGAGGTGAATCTTCTGAATCAGAGAGCAGCGGTCCCACTGGAGAAGGAAATTGGACTGAAACCTCCTTCTGTGCCATCTTGCCCATGGTACCACCGGAATGGTTGCTGATAGTACCCCCAGGAAGCGCATGCACTCTCTCGCCAGCAGGGAGGATTTTTTCCTCACCGCCCTGGTTCGAGACTGGATCTGGACCACTTTCCTCTGCGGCAAATAGACTCGCCCCTGGAATGTGTTGAATTCCACTCCGAGGTATTCCAATGTTTGAGTTGGGTTCATCCGGCTCTTTCGGACATTTATCAACCATTCGTAGCGAGCGAGTGTCTTGCAGGTGAGCTCCACATGGCACTGGAGGAGTTCCTTCGAGACGCCCAACAGGAGTATGTCGTCCAAATAATGGAAGATCTGAACCCCCTCGGTTCTAAGAACCGCGATGACTGCGGACAGGAGTTTTGAAAATGTTCTGGGGGCCGTACAAAGGCCGAATGGAAGGCATCGGAACTGGAAATGTGATCCCTCCATGGCAAACCTGAGAAAACGCTGATGAGCTTTGTTTATTGGCACATGGAGGTACACATCTGCCAAGTCGATGGAAGCCATCCAATCTCCTTCCCTCACTATAGAAATGATAGTTTGCAGTGATTCCATCTTGAACGGGGGAATCTTCATAAGTGAGTTCAGCCTTTTGAGATCCAGCACTGGTCTGAAACCTCCCGATGCTTTCGGCACTAAAAACAGGGGGGAGTACACCCCTAGACCCCGCTCTTGCTTTGGAACCGGTCGGATGGAGTTTGCTGCAAGCAATTCTATTATATATGTCCGCAAACACCTCTTCTTCTGCGCATCTGAAGGCAGCCGAGTCTCTACAAAGAAAGCCTGGGGAGGTCTTGCTTTGAAATCGAGACGATAGCCCGACCGGATGATATTTAAAATCCAGGCGTCCTGAATGCCCTCCACCCAAACCCCCGCAAATCGTTTTAGTCTTGCTCCGACCTGAGGGGACCGAGCGGAGACACCTACAGAAGGCCTTACCAGTGGCTTTCGGAGAGTCATTGGCCCTGTTCTTTGCTGGCCTACGAACACTTGTTCCAGCCCCTTTCCATTGCCTGAAGAACGGCCTCCCTGGTCTGTATGCCGTCGCCTCCCTGTAAGAGTCCCTTGACTTTCTGAAGGGGCGAAAGGACTGGCGCTGCTTCTTCCTTTCTTGGGGAATTAGCCCGGACTTTCCACCTGAGACCCTCAGAATTGCAGCCTCCAAAGGACCTCCGAAGAGCAGTTTACCGTCAAAAGGAACCGCACACAGACTGTGTTTTGACGAGTTGTCCGCAGCCCAATGTTTCAACCATAGGGCTCTGCGGGCCGAAACAGAGTGAGCCATCATTCTAGCTGCCATTCTAGCCTGGTCTACTGCTGCTTCTGCTACAAATTCCACTGCAGTCTTTAGTAATTGCCACTGAGCACTTTCTCGCTCTTCTCCCAAACATTCCTCCATCAACTCAGCCACCCAGGACTTGAGGGCTGCTGCCACCGAAGTGAGCGCCACTGCTGGCCTACAGGCTGCACCAGCCACAGTGTACAACCTCTTTAGGTCCGTATCCATCCTCCGATCCATGGGGTCCCTGAAAGAGACTGAATCGTCCAGGGGAAGCGTAATGTGGCGGGCCAGTCTCTGCAGGGACGCATCCACCCTAGGTGCAGCGTTCCAACACTCCGTGTCCCTTGAACTAAAGGGGTAAAGCTTTGCAACCCTATTATGGACATTCCACCTCTTCTCTGGTCTAGCCCATTCGTCCTTCATGACCTCTCGAATCTCTTCAATAAACGGAAAGGAAGGCAGCGACTTTTTCAATTCCAGATAGTATTTGTGTTGCTTTTTCGGTGGGGAAGCATCCTCCTGTCATTTCATGGCCTCCTTCACTGCCTCTACCAAGGGAGGAATTAACGCAAAATCAAACGCACGAGGTTCGGAGTCGCACTCGGATTCAGACGACTCCTGTCGATCCGAACCCCACTGCACTGATGGCTCAGAACCTGTTGATGAAGACAACACAGGAGGGCGAGAAGACCGCTTGGCAATGCCCTTAAGACCTCTCTTCCTTTATATATGACTTTACTCGGCGAGCATCCGATGCGTCATTCCGAGCAGCCTCTTTAAAGCATGAGGCACATACCAATTTGCCTGGCAAGGCTTGAGCTGAACAGGCCCAACAAGCATTATCCTGATCTGAGGCTGGAGAAGACTCTCTGGAAGAAGAAGAGGACCATCGTTCCCTCTCTCTGCGATGTGAGCGAGATCTCCCCGAGGGTCTATGACGCCTCTTTTCCTGTGCGACCCGACTGGAGTGCGACCGCGGAGACGGGGACTTAGGGCATTCTTGCCTCCGACCGCTACGGGCGCTCTTTTTCTCCTTCCTGCTGGAGGTAGACTTCTTCCCTTTCCGCGGGCATTTATCCCGCCTTGAGAACCTTTCTCTGTATAAAAAGGAAAGACACAAAGGCACAACAACTACCTCTCCATGGGATCTAGCTGGAATTGAAGGCAGGCAGCAAACAATCTGGATCCGACCTGGAACAGAAACAAGGGAGCATAAGACTCCACTACGTTCAGAAACTTGCAGGGAGAACAGCTCTGGCTTACCTGGCAGCGTAGCTTCTCCCTGGGAGCCGGGCAGCAGCTGTGCAGAGAGCGCTCCCCCAGATCGACGGCCCGAAGAAGAGGACTGCCGCCGCCAATCCAGAACGAGCGTTCGGCCGTAACCTAGCAACGGTCCGAGGCGCTCAGGCGTGACGTCACTCTCCTCCCGACGGCTTCCCCGCTGCAGCACGAGGCCGCCGAGGGACTAGAGGGCTCAGAGTGCCGCCCGCCCTGGCTGCAGGTACCGCAACTCATACAGCAGCTGCCTTTCGGTATAGTGCAAATTTAAGCCAGACAGTTATAGTCCCGCAATCATTTATTTAAACAACCACATAAGGGACAATGATATAAACGGATGATACCTTCGACTGCAAGTTATGCATCGACCCCTGATGACCAGTAAACATCCTAACTGGATATACAGTAGACAGAATAACATATACTGCTGTACCTGATGCGTGAAGTAGACAGTACTTTATACTGTTGTCTGCGATGCTACAGTAGACAGTACTTTATACTGTTGTCTGTGGCGTTACAGTAGACAGTAATTTATACTGTTATTTCTGATGTTACAATAGACAGTAATTTATACTGTTATTTCCGATGTTACAGTAGACAGTAATTTATACTGTTGTCTCCGATGTTACAGTAGACAGTAATTTATACTGTTATTTCCAATAAAGTATACAGCAATTTATACCGTTATCTCTGATGCCACAGTAGACAGTAGTTTATACTGTTATCCCTGTAGATTCGGGCCACAGCAATATGTAGTGCTCACTGCCCGTAGGAGTACACAGTAATTTATACTGTTATAGTCTTTGCGGGCATATTACAGTTATTTAAACTGCTCAATAACAATTCGTCCCCTGCCTCCGGGGGAACCCACCTCCTCTAGGAGTCTTGTCCATTATACGGAGGGGAAACGCCAGGCCAGCCTCCATCCCAAGCCACGAAAAAAAGGAAAAAAAAAAAAAGGTGTCCGGAGCGAGGACGAAAAAAGAACAGTGATCTGGGGCAGACAGTCGCCCTTTATGGGCTAGGAAAGAGGTGGTCCTGGAGGGGTCAGAGGGGCGGAGCTGACCCGTAGTAGGCTGACATGGGGAGGTCCAGGAAAAATAGTTATAAAGATGTGTAAGGCTTAAAAATCATGCTCCTTCGGTAATGTGTGTCTTTTCAAGTGTATCTCCTCAATGCAATTTGAGTCTTCCAAAAACCTCTAGAGGAAGTATCGTAGCATTAGTCTTCTGAGAGAAGGCAGCTGTTTTAACTCGTAAAAGAGTATATGTATAGACTCCGTGTGTGTGTGTATACGCTTGTCATCTCACCTAATGTGTGTGTGTGTGAATGTATGTGTGTCCTTGAATGTGGATCTCTTGTCCTTTTTATACTCAATGTAGACGTCATAACTTCGCAAAACTGAAAACCTTTTAAGGCGCTACATTAATTTCTGATAACTCAGCAATTTGCTATTCAGAAGGAGGTAACTAACTCATCACAGTCATATATGGACTTTGATTGACAAGCCCACATGTAACACACTCTATTCTTGTCCTGTAATCATGTAATGTCATATAAGCAAAAGTCTGCTTAAAATAACACATATTATCAACATATTCAACATTATGTAAATACATACAAACGCTAATGATTATAACTGAGATTACACTAATCCTAACTTACCATATTTAACCAAATATGTGTTATTCCTCTAATTACATAAAATGTGGCTATTCTTATCTTCCCATGACATTCTATACCAGGATACCAGACACCTTCTACAGTATGTCCCCCAACTAGCTGCATACACCAGAAATACCTAGCATATTACTGACTCAGCTTCAACTGAAGGTCTATTTTACCAAAAATCTGACCAAGGCCATTCACACATATTAATATTATGATTAATCATAAAACCAAATATATTTTGCAAGCAGCCATGAATATAATATAACTTCTATAAGTGTTGAATTATGATTTTGGAATAATATTCTAAAAATTCCACCTGAATTGTGATTAATCATATCAAATCAAAATACATTAAAATATAATTTGTATCACATACACACATCTTTGTGTCAAATGATCAGATATAATATTCCTCAGAACTGAAGCAGCCAGAAATAACTCTCCTTCTAAACTCTTTTCTCCTTAGTTTAGCTCCTCATAGATTTTTCTATTCAAATTCCTAAAATAATGGTATAGATTTTAAATATGTGTAAAAAATAAAAGATGATCCGGCACACTGGAATCAAGTCCAATCTTCTAGTTTATTGCTGCATGGCTAGGTTAAAGCAGTACAAGCTAACGCTTTTTGGCAACCAAAGTGCCTTGTTCACAGAATAATTTGTCAGTTTACAATGAAGACATATATATATATATATATATATATATATATACAAAAAAGATGCAAAGATAGGGTGTTCCATTCATGCATAATTGATTGGATAATTCATCCCAATGAAGTAGGAGGAGACCTCTTCCAATTAGGCGTCTGGTCCCCAATAAACTTTAGTAAATGCATCTAAAACTAATAAATGATAAAAGGATAAACTGTTAAAATCAGATTTGCGAATATTGCTTTTCTCTCATAAATGTATCTGTACTTCTATAGTTGATTGACATTAACATTAGTACTGTACTCTGTATTCAATATGTGAATCTAAACTATCAGCCAACTACTATTCTTTAGTCTTTTGCCCACAAGATACACATGAATGTTTCTAAAAAGATAGATTGCATCCATGCATAAAATAGTCGTGAACAGATACATTGTTGCAGTGATGAGGATCTAGAATTATCTGGATAACAAAACATTGTGAAATAATAGGATATTATGTCAAATGCCTAGGTAAATGGCTTTATTTCTGCAATGTATTCCTTTGGAACGGCAAAAGAATTTGCTATATAGAAACAGATATTCTATAAGATATGGTTTTCTTCTTTCTTCAATAAAAGGACTATAACTTCCAGATTTTCCAAAAGGGAAGAACAAAATTGTATGTATGTAAGGGGGAAGAGATATGTAGTTCCCGTTTTTTTTTTTGGCTCTATTGATGTTAAATGGCCAAACTATCTTACAAAGACGCTCATTACAAACCATTAGCTCCTGCATGGATAGCCATATAGGTTTTAAATTGTTCCTAATTAGTGCTGATGGTGGTTGACTCCCATGCATATACAATTTCCTGCCAAAATCGTGTGTTCAAAATCGTTTCAAAAAGAGAGACGAGGTTGAGCAGGTGTGATCCACCTAGAAGCCAGAATATGTTTAGCCATATGGGTTTCCAATTGTTCCTAATTAGTGCTGGTAGTGATTGACTCCCATACACATACAATTTCCTACCAAGGTCGTGTGCTCAAAATCATTCCAAAAGAGAAATGAGATTGAGTATGTGTGATCCACCTGAGAGCCAGGATAGGTACTAATCAAAAAAAAAAGGCAGACAAAAAAAAGCAGTTTTAGAAAAATAGACATGGTGGGAAAAAAGACTGAAGTCCAGTATATTTGCTTGGCATGATATTAGATGGCCAGGCTGGCTTCTAGGGACACTCATTACCACACATTATCCCCTGCATGGATGACTTAATATATATAGCCATATAAAGTTTCAAATTACTCCTAATTAGTGCTGATGGTGATTGACTCCCATACATATACAATTTCTTGCTAAAATCGTGCGTTCAAAATCGTTTCTAAAGAAGGACGTGGTTGAGCATGTGTGATCCACCTGGGAGCCAGAATATGTATAGCCATATAAGTTTCAAATTGTTCCTAATTATTGCTGGTAGTGATTGACTCCCATACACATACAATTTCCTACCAAGATTGTGTGCTAAAAATCATTCCAAAAGAGAAACGAGATTGAGCATGTGTGATCCACATGGGAGCAAGGACAGGTACAAATCAAAAAAGCAGTTTAGAAAAATAGACATAGCAGGAACAAAAACTGAAGTCCAGTATATTTACTCGGCATGATGTCAGATGGCCAGAGTGGATTCTCGAGACACTCATTAGCGACCATTAACCCCTGCATAGATGAAGTTATATACACGTGTCTAACTCAAATCACATACCTAAATGGAAGAAAATATATATACATATACACAGAAAGGCAGACACATAGAGCAGTCATAGGGCAGGGATATAGTGCCGTGGATCAGCTCAATACCCAGACCTAACCCAACTGGCACATCAGAGATGCTCGTATTGAAATGAGCATACTCCCGTATGTGTTTCCAACATTCATTGCCTGTTTCAACAACCTATAAATGTCCCAAACAGGGATCAAAATGAGGAATGGGTGTATGTCTAAATTCGCTGAATCACATATTTCTCAGAGAATTTTATAGAGCAAGGAGGGAAGTGAAAGAAAGAATTTTAACCTGGAAGGTGGTACATTAATATACACCATTGTGCCGGCTCATCTTTTATTTTTTACACTGGTCTGAGTGTTGGGAGGACGCTCGTGAAGCCAGAGCACCTGAGGTTGGTTGGAGGACTTGATTGTCTGCTAGCTTCCCCTCACAAGATAGAGCGGTGAATTCTGCTGGCAAGCTTTGATAGATTTTAAATATGTATAATATAATAATAATGACTGATATTAATAATAATTAAAATAAGTAAAGGATGTTATAGTATATTTCCATATTTGTGCTAAAATAATATTTTAGTTATTTGGAAATATACTAATATATATTCTAAAACTTATCATAACTTTCTATTTTTTTTTAAGACTAATATATTTTCTTAACTTATTAACAAAATATGTTCTATTACTAGAATGATTGTGCAGTTGTAACCTAATAATATTCAATACATGAATAAGGAAAAATAAATAAAAATAATGATAATCCTAATTTAATATGAGCATTAATATCAAAATTATATAAGTGTCGAATTATGAATTTGGAATAACCTTCTTGACCCCCTCCAATCTGGATTCCGTCCTCAACACTCCACAGAAACTGCCCTTCTTAAACTCACAAATGACCTACTAACCGCTAAAACCAATGGACACTATTCTGTACTCCTACTTCTGGACCTTTCGGCTGCCTTTGATACTGTGGACCACCCCCTCCTCCTCAAAAAACTTTACTCCCTTGGTCTCCGTGACTGTGCTCTTCAGTGGCTCTCGTCCTACCTATCCCATCGCACCTTCAGTGTCATTTACAATTCTACCTCCTCCTCTCCTCTCCCCTTCTCTGTCGGGGTCCCCCAAGGTTCTGTTCTTGGACCGCTCTTATTTTCTATCTACACCTCTTCCCTGGGTCGGCTGATAGCCTCCCACGGCTCTCAATATCATTTCTACGCCGACGATACCCAAATATACCTCTCCACCCCCCAACTCACTCCATCAGTTTCCTCACGCATCACTAACTTATTAACAGACATATCTGCCTGGATGTCTCACCACTTCCTCAAACTCAACTTGTCCAAAACCGAACTCATAATATTTCCTCCCCCAAATGCCATTTCCCCTGACTTCACTGTCAAGAGCAATGGCACAACCATCCCCACATATTAGGGTGCTTGGTGTTATCCTGTATTCTGAACTTTCCTTTTGGCCACACATCCAATCACTTTCCAAGGCTTGCCGCCTCAACCTCCACAACATCTCTAAAATACGTCCCTTCCTAACCAATGAAACCACAAAGCTCCTGATTCACTCCCTGGTCATCTCTCGCCTCAACTACTGCAACTCCCTCCTCACTGGCCTACCTTTAAATAGGCTATCCCCCCTCCAGTCCATCATGAATGCCGCTGCCAGACTTATCCACCTTACAAACCGTTCAGCGTCTGCCACCCCTCTCTGCCAATCCCTCCATTGGCTGCCACTCGCCCAACTAATTACGTTCAAAATACTAACCATGAGCTACAAAGCCATCCACAACTCTGCTCCCAGCTACATCACCAACCTAGTCTCAAAATACCAACCTAACTGTCCTCTTTGCTCCTCCCAAGACCTCCTGCTCTCCAGCTCCCTCATCACCTCCTTTCATACTCGTCTCCAAGACTTCTCCCGAGCCGCTCCCATCCTCTGGAACTCCCTACCCCAATCTGTCAGATTATCCCCAAATCTTTCCACCTTTAGGCGATCCCTGAAAACTTTTCTCTTCAGGGAAGCCTATCCTGCCGCCACCTAACAACTGCACTTTTTTATTCTCAATCAACCCATCCCCCCACAGTTATTTCCCTCTCGTATCATTTAACCCTCCCTCCTAGATTGTAAGCTCTGCAGAGCAGGGCCCTCTGATTCCTCCTGTATTGAATTGTATTGTATTGTACTGTCTGCCCTAATATTGTAAAGCGCTGCGCAAACTGTCGGCGCTGTATAAATACTGTATAATAATAATAATAATAATAACAGATGTATGCTACACTGCCAATTTATTGTGCCTGATAAATAAATAAATTCTATAGAAAATCTACTTTTTTTTTCCTTTAATTAATATTTTCTCAGTGCACTGCTACAATAGTGAGTCCACAACAATTAATTTGAGCATTTTGGAATTTGATTGTACAATCCTTAATGGAACTCTTTTTAACCCACCTGTTGGTAAGTGGGCTGGCTTACTTCCTAGAAATTCAATTGTGTCCTCTGAAGGGCACAGCTGGGGGGATCCTATGGTTTCCTATAGATCAACCATAGAGAAATTTATATATATATATATATATATATATATATATATATATATATATATACATACATACATACATGTATATTAAATTTGTTTATTAAATAGATATCAAATTATTCTCTCACCTTAATGATAAAATTAACCATGGCCAAATCAAAAGAGTTCTTCTTATTTATGTTGTTTTGCCCCACAGTACACTACACAGAGAAGCTTTTCCTCTGCTTTCCCTAATACAGGGAAAATAGCATTGTCTAAATTGGTGCTATAGACTGTTAGTGTAATCTATACAGTAAAAATAGCACAGCTTGAATTGGTGCAATAAACGGAAGGCTTGATCTATCTGATCAATCCTGTTAGTAATGCACCAGTAAAATAATATAATGATACACGATAATAGTTGCTAATTAATTAATAAAGCTGTAATTTAGGTATGCAGAGGAATTAAAATGGCACCATGAGGATATTTCTTTAGAAATAATCAGATTACAGCCAGTCAAAAGTAGCCTGGTATTGAATTGCCCTTAATCTAGAGACATTTTATATGTAGATCAGACTTGCCTAATTTGTGGGGTTTTTGTTCACCCGCCTCTTGATGATTGACCACAAGTTCTCAATGGGATTAAGGTCTGGGGAGTTTCCTGGCCATGGACCCACAATTTTGGTGTTTTGGTCCCCAAGCCACTTAATTGTCACTTTTTCCTTATGGCAAGGTGTTCCTTCATGCTGGAAAAGGCATTGTTCATCACCAAACTGTCCTTGGATTGTTGGGAGAAGTTGCTCTTGAAGGATGTTTTTGTACCATTCTTTATTCATGGCTGTGTTCAAAATTGTGAGTGAGCCCACTCCCTTGGCTGAGAAGCAACCCCACACATGAATGGTCTCAGGATGCTTTACTGTTGGCATGACACAGGACTGATGGTAGCACTCACCTTTTCTTCTTCGAACAAGGTTTTTTTTCCGGAATACCCAAACAATTGGAAAAGGGATTCATCCGAGAAAATTACTTTACCCCAGTCCTCAGCAGTCCAATCCCTGTACCTTTTGCAGAATATCAGTCTGGCCTTGATGTTTTACCTGGAAAGAAGTGGCTACTTTGCTACCCTTCTTGACACCAGGCCATCCTCCAAAAGTTTTCGCCTCACAGTGCATGCAGATGCACTCACACCTGCCTGCTACAATTCCTGAGCAAGCTCTGCACTGGTGGTGCCCCCATACCACAGCTGAATCAACTGTAGGAGACGGTCCTGGCGCTTGCTGGACTTTCTTGGGTGTCCTGAAGCCTTCTTCACAAATGCAGTGGAAATGTATTTTATGGGATTAGGTTCATGGCAAAGAGGGACTTTGCAATAAATTGCAATTCATCTGATCACTCTTCATAATATTGTGGAGTAAATGCAAATTGCCATCATAAAAACTGAGGCAGCAGACTTTGTGAAAATTAATATTTGTGTCATTCTCAAAACTTTTCCAAGCATTTTGTATTAAATACTACAAGATGATAATAATACCCATTAATGCCTATACATAAATCATACTATATACCTAGCATTTTTAAGAACTACTGGTATAAAAAATGTCAAGAAAGTGAGGTAACAGCTTCATAAGAAACCTGGAGTTTAATGGCTGTTCTTGGTCTTGTGCACAAGCATTTAAAAACTGCTCTGTCTTGTCAATAATTTTTCCCTGATCTGCAACAACCATAAAGCACTTATTTCAATGCGCATTAAAATCTGTTCGTGTAGAAGAGTAACCTTGATGAAAATATGTTGAGAAGAGCATTACATTTTACTTGCTCTCAAATCAATGTTTTTTTAATAAACAGGCTAATGTAGGAGAATGGGCGATGGAACATTAATTTTATCACCCACACAAATACGTCTGATTAACGTAAAAAGTCCCCATAGGTGACTTTTATTATGTACCCTTCAACTTCAACAATTCTCAATTTGATTTAAGTTTTTGTTTTTTGTCAGTTTGTGTCTCTGTACTACAATAGATCTATTAATGATTATTACAATCTATGTCGATATATTCATCTGTTTTCTTCGTAAATAAAATTAATAAATAAAAATAAATTTATAGCCACTTTCACATCTGATTATCAGCCTCATTAGATATGAAATAAATCACATACTGCACAAGAGAAAAAATAATTGTCCATTACGTCTAATCAACTCAAATCAATCTTGTGCACAAGCTAACGGTGACATCTGTTGTTTAATAAATGTAACCCTTCATTTCTTCTTTTTAAATAAGAAAAAATGTTAATATTGACAATGGAATATTAATGATTTTTTTCTGTAATTGGAACTTTCCTTTAATTTATCCTATGTTTTACTGAAAGAAGGTGTTTAATAATTGTAGAAAATAATAAACAGTCCATGCCTCATTTCTTCAATGTGTAGGTGTATGATTTATATCAGACACGTTGCCATGTTCTACTCTAAATAATAAATCATATTTAACAAGAAAACCATAATAGGCCCATCTCAAACTGGCACGTAATTATAAATATGATAACGTTAGGATTGAATGTGTGTCCTGTCTGGCAACTTGCATTGTGAATATACTCTTTGCAGAGAGTTAACAGCTTCATAGTCAGGATGCAATAAGTAAAGTATATCTAAATCCAAAATCAAAAATGTAATATATTGCATTAGTGTATATCCATTGCAATAATGCTTAAAGCGGTAGTAAACCCATGCATTTAACAGTTTAAAAACCAGTTTCATTTCCAGCACGTGCCAGAAATGTAACACTCCCATTGGTTGTGCTCTAAACCAAACTGTCAAACCATCCAATGGCTGATGTCATAGCTGATCACATGTGCAGCATCATGGCAGTTGTAGGTTAAATAGAGGCCAAGATGGCAGCTTCCTTGGCTGAACACGATAGGAGGGTTTACTACCACTTTAACTCTGAACTCTAGAAATTCAGCCACTTTGGTAAATGTTTTGGATTACCATGAGTTAACTCCACCTCATGGACTTATCTCTTTGAATTAAGATTGACATTTTTACAGAGAATCAGGATCATACAGGGTTGCCAACCTCCCAAAGTGAAATTTACTGACATGACAACAAAAACTTACTGACAGACAGATGTTTTGTTGTGAAAAAGAAACAAAGGAACCACGCTATTATATAATAAATTACATATCATAAATCACCATAGTGAATAAACAAATACATCTTAATTTCAATTATTTATAAAAATTGTGAAGTCCATGTATAGATCCCACACATGAATAAACATCCTCAGTGAGAATAGGAAAGGTTCCTCTCCACCACCATGCAGACAGACAATGCACTCACCGGAGTAAATTGACCCCTATTACTTGTGGGAACCAAGTAGACACCTTTGGTGTCACACAATAATCAGTCATTACAAACTTAGGTTTCTGCTTTTCATCAAACCCACTTCAATCAGCTATCCAAGGGATGGATAAGGATTGAGATCCCCATTGATGAGCAGTCATTTACAATCTGTCTGCATTATACAGTCACCAAATATTGATTTATGCCTGCTAATTTGGGGATTTCTCCTTTTTTGGATTAACCCTTCATGGATTGTCAGATGTATCTGCATGTGAAGTGGGGAGGCTAACTGACTGTCTTTGCCTTGTGGGAACCAAGTAGACACCTTTGGTGTCACACAATAATCAGTCATTACAAACTTAGGTTTCTGCTTTTCATCAAACCCACTTCAATCAGCTATCCAAGGGATGGATAAGGATTGAGATCCCCATTGATGAGCAGTCATTTACAATCTGTCTGCATTATACAGTCACCAAATATTGATTTATGCCTGCTAATTTGGGGATTTCTCCTTTTTTGGATTAACCAACATTACTGACTAATAACACACTGTGGTTTCCACAGATGAACCAAGGGTGTTCCGTTTCTGTCAGTCAATCGGAGGGGTGAAGTGTACGTC
>BLSH010072018.1:850353-860645 GCA_018402905.1 Glandirana rugosa | reverse complement strand
CCTGGTTGCTGCCACACACGCTTGACACCATCTGAACCAAATAAGTTTATCTTGGTCTCATCAGACCACAGGACATGGTTCCAGTAATCCATGTCCTTAGTCTGCTTGTCTTCAGCAAACTGTTTGCAGGCTTTCTTGTGCAACATCTTTAGACTTCCTTCTGGAATGACAGCCATGCAGACCAATTTGATGCAGTGTGCAGCGTATGGTCTGAGCACCAACAGGTTGACCCCCCACCCCTTTAACCTCTGCAGCATTGCTGGCAGCACTCACATGTCTATTTCCCAAAGACAACCTCTGGATATGATGCTGAGCATGTGCACTCAACTTCTTTGGTCAACCATGGCGAGGCCTGTTCTTAGTGGAACCTGTCCTGTTAAACTGCTGTATTGTCTTGGCCGCTGTGCTGTAGCTCAGTTTCAGGGTCTTGGCAATCTTCTTATAGCCTAGGCCATTTTTATGTAGAGCAACAATTCTTTTTTTCAGCTCCTCAGAGAGTTCTTTGCTATGAGGTTAAACTTCCAGTGACCTTTATGAGAGAGTGAGAGCGATAACACCAATTTTAACACACCTGCTCCCCATTCACACCTGAGATCTTGTAAAACTAACAAGTCACATGACACCGGGGAGGGAAGATGGCTAATTTGGCTCAATGTGGTAATTTTCACTTAGGGGTGTATTCACTTTTGTTGCCAGCGGTTTAGACATTAATGGCTGAGTGTTGAGTTATTTTGAGAGGACAGCAAATTTACACTGTTAGGGCTCTTTCACACTAGCGGAGCCCGTTTTGACGGGCTCCGCTGCTCAGCGGGGATCCATCCGTTTATGAGCCGGCAGATGACAGGACAGTCTCTGCACTCGGTGCAGAGACTGACCTGTCACAGCTCCATTCTCCTCTATGGAGGATTGGATGAACACGGACTGTCTGTCCGTGTTCATCCGATCCAATCCGCCAGACAGATGGAAAATAGGGTTTCCATCCGTCTGTTTTTGGCGGATCGGAGCAGATTGGATGTCAGCGGACATGTCACCACTGACATCCGTCACTCCATAGAGGACAATGGAGCGTCTGTTCGGGTCCGCCTGAAAAACTGACAGGCGGACCCGAATGATCCGCTAGTGTGAAAGAGCCCTTATACAAGCTGTACACTCACTACTTTACATTGTAGCAAAGTGTAATTTCTTCAGTATTGTCACATGAAAAGATATAATAAAATATTTACAAAAATGTGAGGGGTGTACTCACTTTTGTGAGATACTGTACATGTAGCAGTGTCACAGGTATAGGACATAGAAGTGGATAATAACAGCGTAAAATTGATATCAGATCTTATGAAAGCACATATCGTCTGTATCCTACTGAAAAAGAAATAGAAACTCTCCAGAGTAGTCTCATTAACACTGTATCCTCTAAATCATGGGGACTGTAAAAACAAATCTACAGCAGAGAATAATTAACCCCAACGAATATTAAGGAAAGAAAGAAAATGGACAAGAAAAGAGCACTAGTGAGCAGGGTGAAGTAGAGGAAAAGAAGGAAAGAGAAAGAGGGTCTGGGAAGGTCCATGCTGAGCATAGAACTGACCGCAACTAGTCTGTCTGACCCAAAATGGGTTCATAGTCTCAGGAACAGGTATACTCTGTCCGATAGAGCCAGGTAAGGTAACATTTCTCCTTCTACTTTCAAGGAGGTTATGAGACTTTCCATATGTTGCAGTTCATTGATTTTTGCAAAACCACATAGGCAAGGTACGAGGGGATTCCTGTCATAATTGGGCTGTAATGCAAATATTGGCAGCATTTAAGGTGTTACTAAACTCACAACAGTAAAATCAGTGTGTATATGCAGTAAAGCATGCTTGTTATAATCACTGTGGAACCTATGGGGTTAACCCTCTGCATCGTGTGAACAGGATGCTTGATCATGTATGAACAGATCCCTCCTCTTCTTCAACTGACTCCAGAACTGGTCCGGATAAGACAGAGCTTTTGGAGTCAGGCTGCACATGCTCAGTTTAGTGTGTATTGCTAGAGAGTTTTTTTTTCTTGGGAGAGTGCATGTGATCAGCACAGGGCCAATGAGCACTGTCCAGACAGAGGGTCAGGGGTCCTGGATCCTGATAGGACAGCTCAGTGCAGTATGAAAACTCTTCCTACAAGCTTTACTAGGAACTGATAGATGTCACAAGACTGCTATATACTGCTGATGAGAAAAGGTATTTAGCAGTTTATATTTACTAAAATAATTGCATTTCCATTTAGAGCAAAGATGTGGGTGAGAAAAAAGGGAACTACAGCGGTGCTCAAAAAAACAGATAATCAATATATTAAAATAGATTTTTAATCAATATAGTTTAAAAAGACATAGTAAAAACATTATTTTTAACACAATACATATCAACACAAATATAGCCACAGCAAGTTTGTTCAGTGTTGTGTTATTTTCAATGTGTCATATTCCGGCATGTTTCGCCTATTAGGGTTTCCTCAGGGGATTATTGAGAGACCCAGAGTTTTACACCTAGTCAACACAGAGGGTTCCCACTGGCCTACCAAACCAAGAGGTATAGCCATGCATGGTTGCAGGAGAAATATGCAGGCGAAGAAGTGGATAATACTGGTAGAAAATAAACCAGGAGCCGGGGAAGTGCACTTTAAGATTGCTTGTGAGAGAACCAGAATCGGGAACCGCTGATGTAAACACAGCGGTTCCCCACTCTATGAGGGGGGATATGACAGATCTACTGATCCCTGTACTCGGGATCAGTTAGATCTGTGATGCCCCTGGCAACCCAACCCCCATACAGTTAAAACACACACAGGGAACACAGTTAACCCTTAAATCACCCCCTACAGGTTAACCCCTTCCCTGCCAATGACATTTATACAGTAATCAGTGTTTTTTTTTTAGCTCTGATCACTGTATAAGTGTCATTGGTCCCAAAAAAGTGTCAAAAGTGTCCGGCATGTCTGCCGCAATATCGCTGTCCCGATAAAAATCGCATATCGCTGCCCTTACTAGTAAAAAAAAATATATAGTAAAAACGCCATAAATGAATTCTCATAGTTTGTAAATGCAGCAACTATTGCGCAAACCAAACAATAAATGCTGATTGCGATTTTTTTTATCACAAATATGTAGAAATATATATATCGGTCAAAACTGATGAATACATTTTTTTATATATATATTTTTTGGACATTTATTATAGCAAAAAGTAAAAAATATTGTTTTTTTTTTTTCAAAATTGTCGCTATTTTTTTTGTTTATAGCGGTGATCAAAAGTGACACATGGGTGATCAAATACTACCAAAAGAAAGCTCTATTTGTGGGGAAAAAAGGACACCAATTTTGTTTGGGTAGAACGTCGCACAGCCGTGCAATTGTCAGTTAAAACAACGTAGTGCTGAATTGCAAAAAGTGCTCTGGTCCTAATGTGGGAAATCCTTCCAGGGCTGAAGTGGTTAAACCTTATACAATTAAACCTTATACAAAAGCTTCTTTATAGAAAAATAACTTTCTAATCATTAGCAAGTGGTGACATGAATAAAAAAGGAGGCATAAAATATTATGTGAGCACACAGCTGATATATAATTGCAACAGCCCTGCAAGCAGGTGCAGTTTATCCTCCGCTCTGTAGGTGGTACTGTGTTACTAGCTGTCCTATTGGAAGCTTGTGAAGTGGATAGCATATGGGGAAAGGGTCCCTGCTGGTTAGGGACAATGTTTTTAGCACTACGGAGACGATCCTGTTGAGGTGAGACAGAACAGAGATACCGCTACCAGCTCTGCTATCTGGGAACTCTAGAACTGGGACAAAGATCTTGCTCAGACTGCTAAGTGTGCCTACACCACTGCTCTGCCTATTAGCCAACCCCTTCACTCAGATGCTATTTCAGTAACGTAAACATTACTAATCACTTCCAACCCGGCCTATAGCAGAATGACAGCAAGGCGGTGGTTGTGTTATCCTGAGTGGACGTCGTATGACATCCAGCAGGATAAGCCGCAATCGTGCACACGCAGGGGCACACGCAGGGGCACACGCAGGGGCACACAGCGTGGCGATCAGTGGTGTGGTGTGTCACTGCCCCATCAAAGGCTCTTTACCATGTGATCAGCTGTGACCAATCACAGCTGATTACAGCATGTAACACGGAAGTGCCGGTAAACGTCTTTCCTCGGTTCACGCTGACATAGAGAGCCAATCAGCAGCTCTCCTGCCAGAGGGGGGTCTGCGCTGATAACCAACGCATTGATTATCAGCGCAGCCCCCATCAGAGGTGCCCACCATAGTGTGCCAATCAGTGCCCAACAGCTGCCAGTCAGTGCCCACCAAAGTGCCAGTCAGTGTCCACCAAAGTGCCAATCAGTGCCCTTCAATGATGCCAGTCAGTGGTCATCAGTAATGACTGACAGTACCTCCTCATCAGTGCGGCCTATCAGTGCCATCTATTAGTACCAATCAGTGCCACCTGTCAGTGCCCATCAGTGCTGGCTGTTAGTGCCCATCAGTGCCATCTATCAACGTCCGTCAGTGCCACCTATCAGTGCCCGTCAGTGCCACTTATTCAGTGCTGCATATGAGTGCCCATCAATTGTACATATTAGTGCCTCCTCGTCAGTGCCACCTTATCAGTGCTAACTCATCAGTGCCCATCAGTGCCCCCTCATCAGTGCCCATCGGTGAAGGAGAAAACAAAATTTTATAACAGAAACTAATACATTTTTTTAGTTAATTTTGCAGGACCGCGCAATTGTCATTCAAAGTGTGACAGCGCTGAAAGCTGAAAATTGTCCTGGGCAGGAAGGAGGAAAGTGCCCTGTACTTGAAGTGGTTAAAATGACACACTTCAAATGTTACATTGTACCCCTACCCATTCACCTAAATAAAAAGGATAAAAAAAAACACACTACACAGCTTTTTAAAATAGTTAATTGAATCAGCTCCGGCATCTTCTCCCCTCTCCAGCTCTTCTCCCTCTCCAGCATCTTCTTTCTTCTGAGGGGGTCTTCTATCTTCTGCTCATTTGCTGCTGTCTTCTCCGCTGTCTTCTCCCTCTTCTCTTCTTCCCATGTTTACTCATCGCTCTCTCCCACTCGAATGCCGGGTCCGTGCTGTGCAATGGCTTATATTGGCATGAGGCGGGGCCACCCGCTGACGTCATCCGGAAGCCCCACACCTTATGATGTCACAGCCCCGCTGCGTGCTCAGATAAGGGTCTAGTATGAATTTTGGAGGGGACCCTAGGCTGCTTTTTCGGTGTGGGGGTTCCTCTTAAAACCCATACCAGATCGAAGGGTATGGTACCACTTGGGAGGGAACCCTATGCACATTTTGTTTTTAATTTTTTGTGGGGGGGGTTCTCCTTCAAGATCCTCAGCACGCAAGTCGCACCGCAAGTCGGATCATCATGATCTGACTTCTGGTGCGACTTCTATTCAAATCAATGGGCTCCCATAGGGAACCATTGATTTTGAACAGAGGCAGAGAAACGCCACTGAAAGCTAGCGCTGAAAAACGTGCATACAAAATGCTGATAAAATCACGTTTTTAACACCGCTTTTTTCTTGGCATTGGTACCGATGTTACAGTTCATTTTTTTGTGTATGAGGCCTTATCATTCACAGCATGCCTTAAAGTGAATGTAAACCCACCACACTTGAATATGAACTGTTGCCATGATACTGTAGTATTTATAAGTATATCGCTTGAGAGAGCACTCCTACCTTCCAGATGTCACCCCCTTTCCTGGACGGAGTCCCGCAAATCTTCGGAATCCGGGTCTATGCTGCGGCGCTCGGTGGGTGGAGCCGTAACATCACTAGAATCCCGCCCACCTCCACACTCCCCTTGTGCTGGCAGTGCTTGTTACACTAGAAGTGCGCACACAGGGGACACAGAGCGCATTCTGGCTAGCAGCAGAGCACACTCATGGCCTCCCTGGGACTACTGCACATGTGCCACACAGGCTGTGTAGTGGAGAGGAGCTTTCAGGATAGCTAGCACAGCTCTGGAGCGCAGAGAGAGGCTCGTGCATGAGATAAGAAAATGAACTGTTACTCACACAGCATGGGAAGAAAGGTCTCCTATTTAGCAATGAGACATATTTTTTCTTAATGAAAAAAGATAAGGGGATTACTCAGAGCAGGATTAACTCTTTGTGGCAAGACTAGGCACAGAAGACATGACATCCTCTGCTGTACAAGGTAGTAGTGTTATTAGAAAAAAAAAATTTGGGCTTACATCCACTATGTAACTGCTTTTCTGAAATAGTTAAATTGATGTATTTAGTTTTACTTAGAGTGTTAGTGTTTGCAGCCAAATTGGGATAACAACAACTTTATATTTGTCTCCATTCACATAGCATAATTTAAAAAAAAAGCTATTAAAAATGAGTTTACCTTTTTTAGATGCTCCATTCTGCAACTTCCGGCAAAAAAAAAATCCTAAGTAGTTCTCTGTGAGAGGACTGGGCAGCTGTTTTTGCCATAATCAACCCTGTCTGTACTGTGCAGGCAGACCCTCATTAAGGTCCCTTTCACACAGGCGACTCCATGCAGCAGATTCCGCTTGCTCAGCGGGGGATCACTCTGATCCCTGCTGAGCAGGTAGATGGCAGGTCCTGTCCACTCCACTATTCAGAGCAGGCACGGACACAGTCCTGCTCTTCTCTATGGGAAAATTAGATGGAAACTGACCTTCTGATTCTATCCTATCCGATCCACCAGACAAATGATTTTTTGCAAGCAGGAGCGGATAGTAGTGGGTGTCAGCGGACATCCGCTGCTCCATAGAGGATACTGCAAGGTCCGATCAAGTCCGCCTGAAAAACTGACAGGTAGACCTGATCAGATAGCCCATGTGAAAAGGCCCTATCATTTTTAACTAGATTTGAACACTCTCCTAACAAAGGGTTAAAGGTGTTGAGGCTGGGCTTCTGGCTTTGTATGCTAATGAGGACAGATTTGGCACAGGCTCCCTCTAACTTTGTTAAAAAAAATTGCAGTCAGTCATGACACCTCCTCCTAAGAAACATCTAAAAGGTAAGAAATATATCTATATAAATAAAAAATGTGTGGGGGAGGGGGTTGGGACTTTAAATGAAGCATGGCTTGCCTATGCTTCCATCCCTGATTTCAGTTATAACAAAAGGAACAAAGAGTGGGGCTTTGAATGAGGCGCGCAATGGAGAATGAATAAGTGCTTGGATATGAAGATAGTGTTAATCCTTCCATTTTAATTATCATATATATATATATATATATATATATATATATATATATATATATATATATATATATATATATAATATAGATTTGAGACCATGCTCTACAATAAAAGTATATAACACTGTACAATTCATATTGCAATAAAATATCATATGTATACACACATATTCACAAATTTCCCATGGCCCATAGCCAAATAGGTAACCATATTCTCTATTGAAATCTTGAATATACCACCAGGAGTCTCATATCAAATGGTATTGATTAGACCAGCAGGGGTCTCATATCAAAAAAATATTTAGTCTTTATACAACACATGAGAGGATAGGACTGTTCGTAGCTCGACGCACATTTCATGACTTAGTGGTCACTCTTCAGGAGCAAGCCTATCTATGATAAAAAATATTAATATGTGTAGTTCAAAATTGTAAGATATGGGACGAAGATCTATAAGAACATAAAAATTAAAAAAATTAAAAAAATATACACCACCAATGTATAAAACTTACAGAGTCATCAAAGTGCTGGGAGTAGGATGCCGTGCCTGGATCACCGTTGCCGGGAGCTCTGGGGGCTACCAATGACGGCACCAAACCAAACAGGGCAGCACCCACAGTGGACAGGAATGGTGTAGTGTTGACCAGGGAAGGGTGTGTGCTGCAATTATATGAAGTGTCTGTGGAGTAAGCAAACCTGTGAGATAATGAATGTGTGATGGGAGTGAAATGTAAAAGGTGTAGCTGTAAGCAAGGAATGACTGGAGGAAAGAATTGAAAAGGAAAAGAAAATGTGAGCTAAGGAGGGATAACAAACCTGAAATGAATGTGATGTCCATGAAGTGGGAGAGTGATTCCCATATAACACTATCTTCATATCCATGCACTTATTCATTCTCCATTGCGCGCCTCACTCAAAGTCCCACTCTTTGTTCCTTTTGTTATATCTATATAAAGAAATGTTTTTAGGCATGCCGTGTGAATCAGAACACATAACAAACATATTGTGGGGTTTTCTTAAACGTAACTATAAAAGAGGAAATACGCTTTAGCAATTATTTATGGACGTGAATGCATACATTAGATGAGGCTCAAGTCTTGCTTAATACATATGCTGAAAAAATAAAGCATCTTATCCATTAAGCACATCATTCTAAATTTAAAACGTTACTGAGTTTATATCCATTTAAATTATGGTTGACATGATAGATAGATAGATAGATAGATAGATAGATAGATAGATAGATAGATAGATAGATAGATAGACAATTTTTCACTATTGGGAAATGATATATGCTTATAATATTCTACTGCCACCAGTTATGCATACTAATTTAAGCCAGGGGTACTGGGAAGAGTAACCTATGACCTGACTACAGGAGGTTTTAGAGTCCCAGGAGGTCTTGTTAAACCTTCGATCTCTAAAATACTTAAACCTGCTTGGCACTAAGGTGCTTGCACTTACATGTTTCCTTTAGTGTCATTTGAATGTAGAAACACAAACCAATACTACTGACAGACAGCAATTAAGTAAAGACTTTTGTTTATCCTGCTCCCAAGCCCCCCAGAAAAATCTCAGAAAGCAAAGGTCATTACGTGAGTCATCATCAGGAACACATCCTGGAGCTGTTAATTGAACCCCTGTACGTCCATAAAGTGGGAGTTTTGACCTAGGACAAGTATACATGTTTATTTGGACAAAATCCTCAGAATTCATGACTACATTATATAATGTTTGCACTAATAAAGCTGAATAAGCCCTTATTTAATAAATAATTAAAGAAAAATGCAGTCTTAGCAGCTAACGTTAAAGAATCCAAGTAGGGAGCAGATGCTAAGCATAAAATATAATTGATATATAGTATCATAAACTATATAGTTAGTGATTATTAAAAAATCAGTAGATGTGGAAAATGTAGTCTAATGATTCTCATGGATGTGTCTATATACTGTATATGGCGATGGACAAGTGATTTGATTTTGTTTGGGTACCTAATAAAATGCAATAGGAGCTGAAAAAGTAATGGTTTTGTTCCGGAGCAAAGAAAAGTAGCAGTGTTTTGCAATGAACAGATCTATTTGTGTTGACTTCTCCAAAAGGTATCACAAAAATGGGGGAGCAGTAAAGATTGAAAATCTAAATGATTCACTAGCTTAATAGAATTATTCCATTAAAAATGCAAAACAAAAAAGACTTGTTTGTATCCCCCATCACAAAAAGTCTGCCAGATTCTGTAAAAATCATAGAAAATGCCTTGGAGATACCCTAATAACATTGTGGCTTTTCGTGAAAGAAATACATAGCTCTCTATAGAGCCCAATCTAGTGAACATTCCTGTGGGAACATATAGCACCCCCTTGTGCTCCCCTAGCTAAACATTTCCTTGGGACATTGCTCCCCTTTGACACATTGTGGCATTCAGCTGAATCTTACTATAAAGAAAGTTCTCTATGTACAAGCTATCAACCATTGTGTCCCCCTGATAAGGATTTTCGAAAAAAATTAAAAAGCGTTTCATCTGCTTACATTTGGTTGTTTCCTGTAGATATGAGTATGGTCCCTGTATATAAATACCTTTGTGGTTGACCAGCTGCTGATTTTATATTATTTTTTAAAATAAAATTGTATTAATAAACTTCCACTTTTATGATAAATTGTGCCTAAAAAGTCTGTAATCCTAGCCAACTGTATACTTTATTAGAATAAGAATATTTTTCTTTTGAAAAATTAAGTGAAGAAGTTATTGTAGATCACCTATGGTAGAGTATGCATATACACAAATTGTTGATGTTTTTCCTGTAGAAGAACATCATACATGAATTCAAATCCTTGGAACAACATCTTATTTGGACCAAAGATGAAAGCGTAGATACATGAAATTGTCTGATTAGGCTTGCATGTGCTTTAATGTCAAATAAAAAAAGTTCTTTCTTTAGAAATCATTAATGACTGAAAACAAGTAAATGAATTCTAGGAACATTTTTAGCCTATACAAGGATCTTAAGTAAATGAACAAAAGTCAGTAATTACTAAAGATTTCTTTCTTGAAAAAAATAAACT
>BLSH010072018.1:798684-810932 GCA_018402905.1 Glandirana rugosa | reverse complement strand
CTTGAGGGTGGGTGATCTTGTGTTGTGTCACAGGGTGCACAATATGGGATATCTTGGTTTTAGCTTGTTTAAGTTTTATTTTCCTCGCCAGGTATTTGCCTGCTTTATTGGCCTGTTCGTAAGATGTCAGTTTTAGTTTTTTGAGATGTCTATCATATTGGTCATTAAGCTCCTGCCTTAATTCTGTTAGGGTATGTGAGTTTTGCATTGATGGGTGTTGTTTATTTAGAGTGTCTATAGTGTGTATTTTCTCCAGCAATTCTTTCAGTTTGGATTCATGCAACTTTATGGCTCTTGAACTTTGCTGTATGCATATTCCTCTAATGTACCCTTTTTGTGCATTCCAAAGGGTCCAGGGGTCAGATACCGACCCTTCATTGACCTGAAAGAAGTCTTGGAGATGTTTATGTATTGTTTCGGCATACTTGGGGTCTTTTAATATTCTTGTGTTACAACACCATATACGCTTATTGTCTCATGGGGCATTCTCCTCTATGGACAACGTAATTGATGCATGGTCTGACCATGCTATGTCGTTTATAACAGAGGAGGATGCCCGCCCAAGAAGTTCAAAATCAGAAGCAAAGAGATCAATACGTGAGTATGTTCGGTGCCTGGAGGAGTAGAACGTAAAGTCCTTTTCTGTGGGGTGGTGGCACCTCCAGAAATCGAACAAGTCCTCCCCATGGAGCAGGGGGCCCAGAGAATATTGGGTGCCCCTGCTGCAGGAGGTGGAGTCGACCAAAGGGTCCACAGTGAGATTAAAATCTCCACATATCAGTAAGTGTCCATTCCTGTGGAGAGAGATACGTTTAAACAACCTGTGAAAAAAATGAAGTCAGTGATTGTTAGGAGCATATGCTGTTACCAATGTGATAGGAAGGTCATTGATAGTACAGTCCAATATGATATAGCGACCCGCTGGATCAGCTATCATATTCTTTTGAGAGAAGGAAACTGTGTTCTTGATTGCGATCATCACTCCTCATTTCTGGAGCGGGGCATTTGCCATGAATGTGCAGGGAAAGTCCTGGTGGGTGCATCTGGGATGGTCATTAGCTTGGAAATGGGTCTCCTGGATGTAGATTACATCTGCCTTGGTCTTTCTTGCCTCTTTACACAACGAGAAGCATTTCGGTGGATGGTTGAGACCATTTACATTCAATGAAAGAATTTTGATGGTCATCGAAAAAGATACTCAGTCAATGAAATGGCTTTGCTTTCTTGAGCCGTGTTGTCCTCTTGGTGTAGTGGGAGAGTAGTCCCATGATGTTGTTGCTTTTGATTTTCTCTTATGAATTGCCCCGGTAGGTATTAAAAGTGGAACAAAAAACAAATTATAACTGGAACTATAAAAAGAGAGCCAGGGTAGGCTCGTGAACATGGTAAAGCGTTGAGTTAATGTGAGGGCCGTATGGATGTTCATATCCTTGGCCTGGGACTATGATGTCATGTTGGTTGCAAAAGCTGTTGAGGGGGTTTCTCCATTGATTAGTTGTTTTTTGGCGGTACGCTTGTGGGACACCACTTGCCACTCTTGATTGAGTGCGGAGGGTGATGGCCCTTGCTGGGGGGTGGGTGATTGTGTGGGGAGTATACCCCAAAGCTGTAGTAGGCGCATGCCTTCCTCTAGGGACGAAATAAGATTTGTGGATCCATTGTGGGATATTGATAAGGATGCAGGGTACTTCCATCTATGTGGGATACTATGGTTCCTTAGAGCTTTAGTTATAGTTGCTAATTTTTTTTTCCTTTGGAGTGTATGGCGTGATAGATCAGGGAGAAGCTGTAAGCCAGAGAGTTCCTCACAATACAAACAAGTAAGAGGCGCAACACCCAGAATATACAATCCTAGAGATGGTTTGATAAAGAGGATATGTGTAAGCCCATAAATATTAATTTAAAATTTTAAAAGTCCATATGCAAAGTCCATAGGCATAGCCCATAGGCAAAGTCCATAAGCAGTAATCTTCATATATAATAGTCCATATCAGACTGGTGAAAATAGGGCAAAAAATGAAAAAGGTCAGAAAAGGAGAAGCAAACTGAAACGTAAGACACCAGAAGCTGCCATCCATGGTGAGCAAACCCCAACTCACAGAACCTGGAAGAAACAGAAGAGAGGAGGCGCTTCTAAGTGCAATATGCCAGTACACTTTATTAGAAAAAAGGTTAAAAACACTCACAAGATAACTGTGTAAAGAACACATCCAGCATCCAATACAAGGGGGAACCAAATGCTCACCCCATCCGACCAAGTGGTCCTTCGGGAATGATGGTCATCCAAAACGATTGTTCGTCCTGCACGCTGTATGATGGCAGAAGCCGGCTCGCGGTGTGTAGTTCAGAAGGAGGCTGGGAACGCAAACACTCGGCACAGGCAGGATGGCTTCACAGTGGTGCGACGCGTTTCCTTGGCTGACAAGCTCAATTGATGTGGGAGGCTGCACCACTTCGTCAGGCAGTCAGGGGTGGATGTGGAGTAATGTGGAGCATGCTACACATCATTCTTATATTACTCATGAGGAGAACGAGGAGGTGGGCAAGTGGGAGGGGACACAAAGGACTTAGATGGAACAACAAGACACACACACCAACTATCGATAATCATGGGAGTAAAAAGCCAAAAAATATGGTAATGGGTTGACAAGGCTATTAGCATAATGTTAAAAACCATGGGTATGTAAATAGGTTGACAAGGCTATTAGCATAATGTTAAAAACCATGGGTATGTAAATAGGTTAACAAGGCTATTAGCATAATGTTAAGAACCATGGGTATGTAAATATGTGGATATGGAACAGGGGGATATATAAAAATGTATAAAATTGTATAAAAAATATACATACATATATAATATATATATATATATATATATATATACATACATATATATATATATATATATATATATATATATATATATATACACACATACATAAATAAATATAAAAAATACATAAAAAATATATACATAACAAAAAAAATTATATATAAAATATATATATAAAAAATACATAAAAAATATATACATAATCTTCATATATAATAGTCCATATCAGACTGGTGAAAATAGGGCAAATATAGTACACAAAATGACGCACAACTATTTTGTGTTTGAAGGAGAATTCTACCTACAGACCCAGGGCACAGCTATGGGGGCGAATTTTGCCCCATCCTATGCCAACCTGGCCATGGGTCTGTGGGAACATGTTCACATACTTACTCACAACCGCTTCTCGGCCCACATTGTTTTTTTTGGTAGATATATTGATGACATCGTGGTTATCTGGGATGGGTCTCCAGACCTCATACCCAGCTTTGTGGAGTATTGCAATAGCAATTCTTATGGTCTCTCCTTCACCCATGTGACCGATCCGGATACTTTGGTATTTTTAGATGTAGAGCTCAGTCATGCAGAAGATAGAATTATTGCCCGAAATCACAACAAACCCACGGCTGCAAATTCCTTCCTCCACTTTGACAGCTGTCATTTCTGCCCCTGGCTTTTGAACATCCCAAAGGGCCAATTTTGTAGAATCCAACAAAATTGTACCCTCGAGGGAGACTATGAAAAAGAGGGCAGCATACTAAAGAAAACATTCAGGGAGAAAGAATACCCTGAAGCTTTGGTTAATGAGGCCTTCAAATTTTTTCGCGAGGGGAAACCTCCCAAAAAGTCCGTCCAGGAGGAGACCCAATCCATTAGATTTATCACTACATTCCATAACCAGCACCGGAAAATGGAAGCAGTGTTAAAGCATCATTGGAACATCCTTTTACAGGACCCCCATCTACAACATGTACTTTCACCTAGACCCAAAGTGACTTATCGGCAAGCCCAGAACCTGAAAAGCAAAATAGCCCCAAGCAAACTAAAAACTATTGCACCTAAAAATTCTCAGTTGACTTTGGTTCCACTTGTTGGCATGTATCAATGCCGTAAGGCATTGTGCAAAGCCTGTTAATTTGTACAGCACAAACAAAAATCCCTTTGTGTAAAAGGAAAAACATACCCTTTTTCTGAATTTTATAACTACTCATCTGATTTTATCGTACACGGCCTATCATGCCCTTGTGGATTGGTCTATGTGGGCCGTACCACACGTGCACTGAGATGCCGTTTTGGCCAACATAGAATGGCCATCGAAGGGGGCAAGGACCACCATAGTGTGCCGAGGCACTTTCTGGAGGTCCATCACAGATCCACTGCTGGTTTAACTGTTTGGGTAATTGAATAGATACCCGGGACTCTCCCTGTAGCTGAGCGATTCAAGAAACTGTGCGCCGGGAAGACATCTTGCATATATACTTTGGATGTTTTATCACCAGGGGGCCTCAATGAATGTATTGAGGTTTCCACTATATTATGAATCTGCTGACTTCTTCTGTTTTTTTTTTTTTTTTGTCCTTTATGCATATGCATGTATACATGACACCAGGACCATAGGTTACATCACCTAAGGATGCCTCTGGGCCATACATTTGTATATGCACATGGTACTCTCTACGTACATCTTCATGACATACACCCATTTGGGTATACATAAATGTAGTCCCACATACACATTTTTTACATGCACGTAAATGATAACGCATGAGGTACGCACATGGACACACTGTTGGGTTTCCCCCAAATTGAGCAATATGGCATATACAGCTTCCATTCTTTTGTGTGCGTGGTTGCTCTAGGGCGCACGTAGAAATTTGATTGTGTGCCATTCCATCCTAGAGACATATGCGAGGACCTCCAGTTCTCACTCCATCTCTCAGGTTTTGTTTGTTTTTTTTTTTTGGTTGTTTTGTTTTGTTTTTTTCCATTTTTTTCCATTTGTACATGTTCTACAGACTTCAGCTGTTTTTTTTTTTCCTCATAGTTTCCATGTGCATATATATAAAGTACATATTTTATATAAATATTTTTTATATATATATTTTTTATATATATATATATGTATTTTTTATATATGTATGTATATTTTTTATACATTTTTATACATTTTCATATATCCCCCTGTTCCATATCCACATACTTACATACCCATGGTTCTTAACATTATGCTAAAAGCCTTGTCAACCTATTTACATACCCATGGTTTTTAACATTATGCTAATAGCCTTGTCAACCTATTTACATACCCATGGTTTTTAACATTATGCTAATAGCCTTGTCAACCTATTTACATACCCAAGGTTTTTAACATTATGCTAATAGCTTTGTCAACCTATTACCATATTTTTTGGCTTTTTACTCCCATGATTATCGATAGTTGGTGTGTGTATCTTGTTGTTCCATCTAAGTCCTTTGTGTCCCCTCCCACTTCCCCGCCTCCTCGTTCTCCCCATGAGTATTATAAGAATGATGTGTATCATGCTCCACATTACTCCACATCCACCCCGACTGCCTGATGAAGTGGCGCAGCCTCCCACGTCATTGGAGCCTGCCAGCCAAGGAAACGCGTCGCACCACTGTTAAGCCATCCCGCCTGTGCCGAGTGTTTGCGCTCCCAGCCTCCTTCTGATCTACATGCAGCGAGCCGGCTTCTTCCATCATACAGCGTGCAGGACAAACAATCGTTTTGGATGACCATCGTTCCCGAAGGACCACCCGGTCGGATGGGATGACCTGGAGTAGAGTGTGTGCATTCTGGGTCCAGTCCTGCCAAAAGAGTCCCCTGTGTAAGGGGCTCTGCCCCACAGGGCAATCTGCTGGAGAAGCTGCACAAAAATCATCAAGGCCCCAGCTGTAGTCTAAGCTGGGGGGCTTAATTTCCCTAAATATGGGATTCTTCTTATGATCTACAAAGCTCACTGGAGGATTCCCGATGGAAGTTGTGGGAAAGAGTGTCCAACTATCTTGTGGTATCATGAGTCTGTGTCTCCCTCACTGAAGATTGCCCGAATAGTAAGAAGAGAAGTGTCTTTGATAAATTCAGTTCTTTTGGGGTATGCCATGTTCTCTCTGCACCCTGAATGTCATCTGCTTATCAGGACAACTCTTCATAGTTTTCTCACTGGTTGGAAGTTTCTTTCTCTCTCTGCGATCTTCGTCCACAGAAAAGTTGTATGTATTACAGGGGGAAATCTGGATTACGTCTTAGTGGGTCTAAGACGTAATCCAGATTTCCCCCTGTAATACATACAACTTTTCTGAGTGACCACTAGCCCCACCGCTAAGTTTTGACTTCCCAATATTAACCAAACCCTATTCCCATGTGGTCCTGGCTACAAATCAGGCAATTTGTGAACCAACCCTACAGATCCTTATATGGGAGAACGCTTATACCTTTAGAGAAGCTTTGCCTCTCAACATCCCCTCAGTGACCTTTAAATATGTATTTGTATACTTTTAATGACATACAGTACCTCTTAATGTCGACATAGCTTGCAAGGCTTGAGATAAGATTTAGGTATTGTTTTTTCAAATGATAAGTGGGAAACAATTCATACCACAATACAAAGAGGCTCTTTAAATGTCGATACACAGGAACATGGATATAAAATACAGACACAGTGATACAGAAAAATAGAACACTCTCAGTACTCCATAAACCCTTCCAAAAGATTTAGTTTCTCGAGATGTGCACCAGGGGAGGAAGGTGGGTGGAGGGTGTGCACTATGCTACACATTTGGTGATTCTGCCCATTATACAATCTTGTTGGTTAAATGTGCATCGCATCATTGAGACCATCTCTAGCTATACTTTTCTCCAGGTCATTTTTTGCTGCGCCCCAGATCTCTACTGGGATAACTTTACCATCTTTGCCATACATTTTTGACCAATAGTCAGTGCAGTCAAGATGTGTATGCTGGTCTGTCAGTGAACAACTCAGATGCCTACACTAACATACACTGGATACATGAGATTGGACAGATAAGCTGAGCTGGAAGAACTTTAATCGAAAAACAACTTCTGAATAAAAAGACATCATAGCCTCATCCACCACACTGGTATCAGGTAACAAACTTAAATGGCTGATCCAAGTAATATTTATCTATGGAGGGAAAGTAACCAGGAGCAGGTGACCCTGTTGGCCTGTGGGGAAAGGTGACTGCTGACTAGACTTTAACCACTCTAGGGCTGCAACTAACGATTATTTTCATAATCAATTAGTTGGCTGATTATTGTTTTGATTAACTAGATAAAAACCTCAAAACCGTGCAGTGCATATGTAAAATTTAAAAATAGACAATTGATTCTTGAATATCTCTATGCAGTGGTTTATACTGTAAATAACCAGCTATTTGGTTGGGGAACAAAATATCTAACCCACTCTGAGAAAAAAAAGACAAAAGAGATATATATATACTATCAAAGGTTGAATCTGGTACATATGCCCAGACTCAGAGGTCAACATTTTTATATAAAGAAAAAAAAATTAAAAAGATCTGAAAAGTTTGTTTTGCAGTTTTTCAGACAGGATTGTAATATAATATTATGCATGACAGACCCCCTTGTCATAGGTAGGTAGCTTGATACAACCTGCACCTGCTATCACTTATGCTGGCCATACACAAACAAATTTTTCCTACCAAAATTTACATTTAAAAATCATTATAGTGGAGTCAAATCAACTTTTGTTTTCAACCACAGCGACAGGAAGATTTGAGGGAACAGAATAGAAAATGTATTGATTTAATTAATTTTAGGACAGTGTATGTGGTTTACAATTAGTCTCATACAAAAATGGATACATGTATGGCCAGCATAAGACATTTAGTAGCAGCAGCAAGCTTTTTTTCAATCACCTGTCATGATGGGGTTAAAAAAAAATAGTATTAAACAGCAGATAATCATTACTATATGAGGTGAAAGTAATAATAATATTTACAGTATCTCACAAAAGTGAGTACACCCCTCACATTTTTGTAAATATTTTATTATATCTTTTCATGTGACAACACTGAAGAAATGACACTTTGCTACAATGTAAAGTAGAGAGTAGACAGCTTGTATAACAGTGTAAATTTGCTGTTCCCTCAAAATAACTCAACACACAGCCATTAATGTCTAAACCACTGGCAACAAAAGTGAGTACCCCCTAAATGAAAATGTCCAAATAAGGCCCAATTAGCCATTTTCCCTCCCCGGTGTCATGTGACTCGTTAATGTTACAAGGTCTCCGGTGTGAATGGAGAGCAGGTGTGTTAAATTTGGTGTTATTGTTCTCATTCTCTCATACTGGTCACTGGAAGTTCAACATGGCACCTCAAGACAAAGAACTCTCTGAGAATCTGAAAATAATAATTGTTGCTCTACATAAAGATGGCCTAGGCTATAAGAAGATTGCCAAGACCCTGAAAATGAGCTGCAGCACGGTGGCCAAGACCATGCAGCAGTTTAATAGGACAGGTTTCACTCAGAATAGGCCTCGCCATGGTCGACCAAAGAAGTTGAGTGCACATGCTCAGCGTCATATCCAGAGGTTGTCTTTGGGAACTAGACATATGTATGCTGCCAGCATTGCTGCAGAGGTTGAAGGGGTGGGGGTCAGCCTGTCAGTGTTCAGACCATACGCCACACACTGCATCAAAATGGTCTGCATGGCTGTCATCCCATAAGGAAGCCTCTTCTAACGATGATGCACTAGTAAGCCAAAAAACAGTTTGATGAAGAAAAGCAGACTTAGGACATGGATTACTGGAACCACGTCCTGTGGTTGGATGAGATGAAGATAAACCTATTTGGTTCAGATCATGTCCTACGTGTGTGGCAGCAACCAGGTGAGGAGTACAAAGACAAGTATGTCTTGTCTACAGTCAAGCATGGTAGTGGGAATGTCATGGTCTGGAACTGCATGAGTGCTGCTGAAACTGCAGAGCTACAGTTCATTGAGGGAACCATGAATGCCAACATGTACTCTGACATACCAAAGCAGAGCATGATCCCCTCCCTTTGGGGGACCACAGGGCAATATTCCAACACTATAACAACCCCAAACACACCTCCAAGACAACCACTGCCTTGCTAAAGAAGCTGGGGGTAAAGGTGATGGACTGGCCAATCATGTCTCCAGACCTAAACCCTATTGAGCATCTGTGGGACAAACTCAAACGGAAGGTGGAGGAGTGCAAGGTCTCTAACATCCATCAGCTCTGTGATGTCGTCATGGAGGAGTAGAAGAGGACTCCAGTGGCAACTTGTGAAGCTCTGGTGAAATCCATACCCAAGAAGGTTAAGGGCAATGCTGGAAAATGATGGTGGCCACACAAAATATTGACACTTTGGGCCCAATTTGAACATGTTCATTTAGGGGTGTACTCACTTTTGTTGCCAGTGGTTTAGACATTAATGGCTGTGTGTTGAGTTATTTTGAGGGGGCAGCAAATTTGCACTGTTATACAAGCTGTACACTCACTACTTTACATTGTAGCAAAGTGTCATTTCTTCAGTGTTGTCACATGAAAAGATATTTATAAATTCCCAAAAATAAAATGTGAACAAACAAAAGTGCAGCGCCTAATTTTTAAAAAAATGTATATAACAATGACTCTAGTATCCCCTGAAGATGTGCAAATGCACAAAATGCGTTGGAAGGAGCTATGTTCTGACCTCACGCCGCAGCTTCAACTTTTGGGACCAGTGACCATCTTATGTTCATCCTAGGCTTGATATATCAGTGGTGCTGGCGGCCCCCTGTGCGAGTGGAGGATTACAATGTAGATGGATTCCCACACTTTGATGCCTTGTTTGTGCTAAAAACGCTGTCTGCTGCCTTTCTGACACAGCTTAATAGCTGGTGAGTGTGCAAAGGTGGTGGTTTGGAGCAACATATGCTAATATATTTTGAATGTTGAATGAATATTACACACGGACAACTGTTGGCGTTATTATTTACCAATAAGAAGAGTCAAGTGTTTGTGGAACTTTTTATGCACTTTTTAAAGTCACATTTTTGTTGGTTATTTTGTGTCATAAGTGTAGCGCTGCCCCCTTCAGGGCTGCTTAAAGAATCAATTCCCCCTTGGATCTCCTCATTCAGAGAGTACTCCACCACTGCTGGCACTCTTGGTTCACTCATATTGCAAGATTTTATGAACAATAACTCTATTCCAATAATGGAGACCACAACACAGGTAGAGTAATAAAGATTTACTTTAACTATTGTTTCTGCAACTGCAACTTTAAAACAGCAAGTATTACAATCCTTCACAGTAGGTCACAACTGGGGATTCTGGTGAACAAAGGGAGTAAATGATTTGTACACTTTCACCACTTCCTGTATTCTCCAACAACAATAGTTAAGAAAAATATAATTCTTCCAATTGAGTTTAATCAATACGTAATGGGTCTGTGGGAAAGAGGTAATTTGGTAGTATCTACTGAAATTGACCAGATAAATAGTACAGTAAATCCCTATTTCAAATAGATGACCCAAAGGATAAATTGGTATCACTCAATGGATTCTGTTTCAAAGGATAAACAATAATCTATAATGCACAGATATGCTATATCAGTTAGCAGTTAAGCTATAGCTAAGCGACTACACTAGATAATTATGACTTCTGATTAATTTCTCATGTTCTGGCTAGAGAGTTCTTAGGAGATTAACCACTTGCTTACTGGGCACTTAAACCCCCCTCCTGCCCAGACCAATTTTCGGCTTTCAGCGCTGTCGCATTTTGAATGACAATTGCGCAGTCGTGCAAAGTTGTATCCAAACAAAATTTTTATAATTCTTTCCACATAAATAGGGCTTTCTTTTGGTGGTATTTGATCACCTGTGCGCTTTTTATTTTTTGCGCTATAAACAAACAAAGAGTGACGATTTTGAAAAAAAAACAATATTTTTTACTTTTTGCTATAATAAATATCCAAAAAAAACAAATATAACAAAAAAATATTCATTGGGTTTGGCCAAGATATATTCTTCTACATATTTTTGGTAAAAAAAATCGCAATCGGCGTTTTTTGATTGGTCTGCGCAAAAGTTATCGCATCTACAAACTATGGGAATTGATTTATGCCGTTTTTATTTCTTATTTTTTTTACTAGTAATGGTGGTGATCTGCGATTTTTATCGGGACTTTGATATTGGGGTAGACATGTCGGACATTTTTGACACTTTTTTGGGACCAATGACATTTATAGAGCGATCAGAAATGTAATGTCCACTGATTACTGTATAAATGTTGTTGGCAGTGAAGGGGTTAACACTAAGGGGGCAGTGAAGGGGTTAACTGTGTTCCCTGGTTGTGTTCTGTGTGGGGGCAGGGCTGGCAAGGACATAACTGATCTAATTGATCCCAGTGACAGGGATCAGTAGATCTGTCATGTCCCCTTCACAGAACGGAGAACCACCATGTTTACATTGCCAGTTCCCCGTCCTGCAGCTCTGACACACGATCGCAAGTCTCGAGCGGACATCAAGTCCGCCCGACTCACGGGCACGCCCACACAGCGTGCGGCGTGCGCGTGCCGCCGCCTGTGAGTGCGCGCCGGGAGCATGCACAAGGGTGGACGTCCATGCCTTTCAGTGCCTCCTCATCAATGCCGCCTTATTAGTGCCACCTCATCAGTGCCCATCAGTGCAGCCTCATCAGTGGCCATCAGTGAAGGAGAAAACATAATTATTTACAAAACTTTATAGCAGAGATGAAGAAAAACTTTTTTTTTCAAAAATGACGGCCTTTTTTTACATTTGTGTAGTGCCCCTACCCTAGAATAGGGTGGCAGGTAAATTTAGTTATGCTGGGAAGTAGTCAGCCTGGCTGATTTGTAGTGTTTAGAGATTAAATGGCTTCATTCTAGTTAATGTGGTTTCTCCCTTCTGTCAGTAGGTGGTGCTGTTGCCTCTTACATTAACCTGTACAGGTCCGCGCTATTGACAAAAGACGTCAACAGCGCGGACCTGAAAATCCGGGTGGACGTCCATGGACGTCCGCCCCTTTACACGCCCCCTGCGCGCAGCGCGCGGCGGCGGCGGCGGGTCACGCGCGTCCCCCGCACATTTCCCCGCCTGCAGGTACCTGCAGGTGGGCCTAAAAGTCCAGGCGCGACAACTGCAGAAAACAGTTATCGCGCCTGGACATGTCCAATTACATTCTCCGTTGTCGTGGTGGATGACTGTCTTCCCTCTTTGGTGTAATTGATCTTACTTCGGTAAATTAGAGATTTGTGATGTTTAGTCGGTCCGACTGATGAAGGGTCGTATTGATTTAAATGGACGGTGGGATAAGATCCCATCCCCGTGATGTGTTTACATTTTTTTCCGGCAGTAAAAACTTTTTTTTTCAAAAAGAAGTA
>BLSH010072018.1:781396-798579 GCA_018402905.1 Glandirana rugosa | reverse complement strand
AATAATAAAAACGCCATAAATCAATTCCCATAGTTTGTAGACGCGATAACTTTTGCGCAAACCAATCAATAAACGCCGATTGCGATTTTTTTTACCAAAAATATGTAGAAGAATATAAATCGGCCAAACCCAATAAATAATTTTTTTTTTTTTTTTTTTGGGATATTTATTAGAGCAAAAAGTAAAAAATATTGTTCTTTTTTCAAAATTGTCGCTCTTGGTTTTGTTCATAGCGCAAAAAATAAAAACCGCAGAGGTGATCAAGTACCACCAAAAGAAAGCTCTATTTGTGGGGAAAAAAGGACATCAATTTTATTTGGGTACAACGTCGCACGACCGCGCAATTGTCATTCAAAATGCGACAGCGCTGAAACCTGAAAATTGGTCTGGGCAGGAGGGGGGTTTAAGTGCCCAGTAAGGAAGTGGTTAAAGTGATGAGCTACAGTATACTCAAGTTATTGTTAAACATACTTTTCTCAGCCAATCAGCTCGGTAGAGTTGCATGCTGGTAAAGGGTATTTAACTGGAAGAAGTCAGGTGATCTGGGTTAGACCTTCTGGGTGGGTGCGTGTGAAACAGCTCCTGGCTGCTAGGCCTGAAGCCTGAGGCCTATCCAGGTGGTCGCCGGCTGCTAGGCCTGTCCGAGGCCTATCTGGGCATTCAAAGTTATGCTGATGAAAGCCTGCCAAAGATCTGAAATTATTCTGAGAGGGATGGAGTTCTGAGGAAGCACCAGAGGGGACTCTTCATGAGCTGGAGGCTATGAAGTGGCTGGCAGGACTTCAGGAGAGAACTCATCCAGGTGAATTCATGTGTCTGAAGCTGTGAGTAGAGCTTAGTTATTAGAGGAGACAGTCTGTTCTACATATACAGATGTGCTGGTTCATCTTAAAGGCTCTTTTTTCTCTGTAATGCTGTCTGCCTCACTTCAGATATTTTTGTCTAAGGAGTCTGCCTACCCACTGATCATTACTAAGGGTGTCTTGTGCCCTACTCCCCTCTCTCTACTGTTGAGAAATAAACTTTTTCTTGTTTAAAGCATAAAAGTGACTGGCGCTCTAATTTTTTTCATTGATCTCACTCACCATGCCTAATACCCTACACCCTGAGGAATGTGTAAACCCTACCCACCTCTACGAGTCACCATCAGGCTCTCTGGGAAAATCGGGGCAGGTGTTACATTGGTGCCCAACATGGGGCAAAGCATTATCAATCACACAGGAATTTCATTTGGCTCCGTGGAAGAGTTGCAAGTAATGTTTGTGTACCTCAGAGACTGTGCTATTGTTCTGTTTAACCATGTGGGGAAGAACCTAATTGTCTTTTTGCTCCTGGGAGAGTATCGGCCTGGCCTTTTGTCACTTTTTGACAGTACTGAAGGGGTTAAGGCAGACTCCATTAACGTTTTGGCGCACTGCTGCGAGAAAATGGCGGGCGCTGAAGTCTCTGCTGAGCAGCTGGACCAATCCCTTGGCAGGGAGAGGAGTCACTGCTCTGTCAAGGAGGACACGCGGAAGGGCGTGTCGCCATCCTGGATACACGTACTGAGAGGTGAAGGAGCAAGCAGGGCGTATTCTGGAGTTTTTAGTGCTGACTGGAGAGTTTTCACACCAGGTGTCGGCCCTGGGCCTGTGGGATTGAGAGAAACCATTACCGACACCGGAGTGCGGTACATCCCTAAAGGTAGCCTGGCATTCTACACAGTGGGAGGCTACAAAGCGATTGGGCTGCTATGTTCCAAGTGCTCAGGACTGGCTACCAATGTCTGGCCCTAGATCCCCACTGTGGGGAATCGCTACTGGAGGTAGTCTCGCCGGCCTTATCACTACGGGTGCTGCAAGTAAAAGTGTGTTGCTGTAACCGCTCCGAATCCAGCTTCTGCAGTCGTTGCAACGGTTGTTCTGTCCTCTGCTACCACAACTGCACCTACTACTACTGAAGCTATTGCACCTGCTAGCATCACTGCCCATGCAGTGGAAGTGTCAGTTCCCACTGCCACTGTTAGAAGAAGACTGTGCTGAGGACTTGTTTGCACTTTGTTGTGGTTTCCTCGCGCTCCCGGAGGAGGCGGCGCCGGGCGGCTCTATTTAAACAGTGTGCACCCTGTAGCAAGTGCTGTCTGATCTACAGCGCTTGGTGTGTGTTTTCTGAGCTACCTGTACCTGATTACCTGTTCCTGTGACCCGGCCTGCCTGCCTGACCTTGCTGACTTCCACCTGCACCGACCCCCGGCTTGTCTACGACCACTCTCCTGCCCGATCCTCTGGTACCTCTGCTGCCTGCCTGTTAATGACCCTGCCTGGACTTGACTACCCATCTGCCTGTTCCTCCTGTACTGCACCGCCAGCCCGGTTCACGACCCAGCCTGTACGACCACGCTACCAGTGCACGAGCGCATCAACGGACTTCCTATCTACACCAGTGACCCAGTTCGACCCTCATGCCATCCTGCACTCCCAAGCCACCTGTCTACTCTACCAGGGGTTCCCGAGTCAGGGTCATAAGGGAGGTTGCCCGCTGCATAAGCCAGACTCTTCCACTAGGTATGTGACAGTATCAGACAGCCATGTCAGAGTCTGTGCAGCAGCCCTCCCCAACGAATGGACTTTGCATACACCTGGCCGGCCTTACTCGGGCAGTGAAGGCCCTTCAAGATGATTATGTGCGGCTGGAAGGTCACATTCGGGAGCTTGCTGCACCCCCAACATTGGGGTCCGACCCACCTTCCGATCACATCCTCATCACTCTGCATACGGAGCCCGAGATACCGCTACCTGAACGGTTCACTGGGGACCGCAAGGAATTCTGGGCATTCCGCACCGCATGTGAACTTTACTTTTCCCTGCAACCCCGCACCTTCTCCCAAGAAGCCTCCAAAGAGGGACTGGTCATCTCACTTCTCCGGGGTGAGCCCCAAGCCTGGGCTCATTGACTACTTGAACAAAAGAACCCTGACACCACCTCTCTTGCACGGTTTTTCCGGGCCATGGCACACCTATATGAGGACCCTCACCTAACCGCCACGGCAGAAGCTCCATGCACTACAGCAGGGCCGCCGCCCAGTGGAGGATTATGTGGCCGAATTCCGGCGCTGGAGTGCTGACACTGCCTGGGACCCCGCGGCCCTTTGCTTCCAGTTCCGGTTGAGCCTATCCGAGCCACTCAAAGATGAGTTAGCTCGCGTCGGGGTCCCCCCGACCCTGAATGCTCTGTTTGATCGGGCCATCTTGATCGACCATCGGTTACGGGAACGTAGCTCTGAACGGCTGGCCACCGCCGGCGCCCAGCCCTCACCCCAGAGGAAAGACTAAGATGCAGGACCCATGAACTGTGCCTTTACTGCGGGGCTCCCGGACACATGGTGCGTTCCTGTCCAGCCAAGGGAGAAATCCTGTCCTTGCCCAGTCATAAGACTCATCTGGGGCTTTCTGTTTCTCTGCAGCTGCACAGCAGAGACATACCAGTCCGGGCAATTATAGACTCTGGGGTCTGCGGTTGCTTTGTGGACTTGAACTTCGCAGCCCAGCACCAGGTCCCCTTGCGACCCAAAGCCCACCAAATGACCATCCACTTGGCTGACGGGTCTACCATTAAATTGGGCACGGTTACCCAGGAGACTGTCCCTATTCCTGCCTGCACATCGGAGGGTCACTCAGAGCTACTTATACTGGACGCCATAGCGTCCCCTCTTTTCCCTGTTGTACTGGGGTTTCTCTGGTTCCGGGCACACTGCCCACAAATCGACTGGGTCACCGGAGATGTGCAATTCCCTTCCTCATACTGCCAGCACCATTGCTTCCCTCAGCCACTGGATCTGGCTCTCACAATGCCTTGTTCAGACCCTGATCCCAATGCAGAAATCCGTCAGGCCATCCCTACGGTATACCATGATTTCCTGGATGTTTTTAGCAGGAAGGGGGCAGATACCCTGCCACCACACCAGCCGTACGATTGCCCTATCGAATTGCTACCAGGGGCAGAGCTATCCTCTGTCCGAATCGGAGCTCTCAGTCCTCAAAGCTTACCTGGATGACAACCTGAAGAAAGGGTTCATTTGACCCTCTACATCTCCCGCTGGTGCCGGAATCTTCTTTGTTGAAAAGAAAGACAAGACTTTAAGGCCCTGTATCGATTACCGGGACCTCAATAAGATCACGGTTAAGAACCGTTATCCCTTGCCCCTAGTCCCAGAGTTGTTCCAAAGACTCGGTTCTGCCATGATCTTCTCTAAGCTGGACTTGAGAGGAGCCTACAACCCCATCCATATCAGAGAAGGGGACGAGTGGAAGACGGCCTTCAGAACACGATTTTGCCACTACAAATACCTGGTCATGCCGTTTCGGCTGTGCACCGCCCCGGCCACCTTTCAACATCTGGTCAATGACATTTTCCGGGACTTCCTTGACCTGTTCGTAGTGGTATACTTGGATGACATCCTTATAAGCTCCTCGTCCCTGGAAGAGCACCGCCACCATGTGAAAAGCGTACTGAGCCACTTGTGCCAGCATGGACTGTACGCTAAGGCCGAGAAATGTGCATTCGAGTGCTCTAGCATTTCCTTTATGGGGTTCATTCTGTCTGTGTCTGGTATCACCATGGACCCCCAGAAAGTCTCCGCCATCGTGGAATGGCCAGCGCCTACTGAGAGAAAGGCGGTACAATGCTTCATCAGGTTCGCCAACTTTTACAGAAAGTTTATCAAGGGGTTCTCTGCTGTCATCGCCCCCATCACCCAGCTTACTAAGCAAAACACATGCTTTCTGTGGACCCCCGAAGCGCAGGAGGCCTTCCAACAACTTAAGCATCTCTTCACGGCTGCGCCCGTCCTAGGGAATCCGGATCCTACCCTAACTTATATCCTGGAAGTGGATGCTTCTGAAACAGTGGTGGGAGCGGTACTCTCCCAGAGGCAGGGGTCTAAAACCACTCTTCATCCAATCGCCTTCTTCTCTCAAAGGCTGACTCCTCCTGAGCGGAACTATGATGTGGGAGACAGAGAATTGCTGGCTATCAAAGCCGCCCTGCAGGAATGGCGGTATCTGCTAGAGGGAGCCACGCACCCAGTTCTTTTGTATACTGATCAAAAGAATTTGGAATACCTACGCACCGCTAAGAGACTGAAACCCCGTCAGGCCCGCTGGGCTCTCTTCTTTTCAATATTTCAGCTCCATATCACATACAGGCCCGGGTCGAAAAATGTGAAACCGGATGCCCTCTCCAGAATGTTTCACAAGACAGGGGAGGCCCCTCCACCAGACACTATCCTCCCATCTCGGAGTTTCTTGATAACTCAGGAGGACCTTCTTTCCCAAATTAGCCGTTCCCTTGCCAGGTCCTCCAGTCCTAAGGACCCCAGGTTGACCCAGTATGACGGGTTGTGGTGGCTCGGTGCTAGAGTTTTCGTCCCCGAGGACCAGCGTCTGGCACTCCTGGAACTATGCCATGACAACAAATTAGCAGGACATTTTGGGAGCCGTAAGACGGCGGAACTGCTAGCACGTTCCTTCTGGTGGCCCCTGGCAGATAAGGACTGTAAGGAATACGTCAAGGCCTGCCCCACCTGTGCCTGCAACAAAGGCGACAGGGCCAAGGCCTGGGGGTTGCTAAATCCACTGCCAGTTCCGGAAAGGCCATGGTCACATCTATCGATGAACTTCATTGTAGAATTGCCCCCATCTGCAGGGTTCTCCACCAACTTTGTGGTTGTAGACCGTCTCACCAAGATGCCACATTTCATCCCCATGAAGGGCACCCCTACGGCTACACAAACCACAGAAGTCTTCATCAGGGAAATCGTCCGCCTCCATGGAATCCCGGCCAATATCGTATCCGATCGAGGAGTACAGTTTACCTATCGGGTCTGGAAGACTCTCTGCTCTCTCTTGGGAATTGAGCTGGCGTTCTCCTCCACTTATCATCCTCAGACCAACGGCCAGACGGAGAGAACGAATCAAACGTTAGAGCAGTACCTCAGGTGTTATTCTTCATTTTCCCAGGACGACTGGGCCTCCCTACTGCCAGTAGCCGCGTTCGCTTACAATAATTCTGTTCACTCAGCCACCAACCAGTCACCTTTCTGGGTGAACTTCGGCTACCACCCCTCCATCTTGCCTGACCTGGTCCCAGAAAGTACTGTGCCTGCTGTTCGAGACATGGCAGCCTTCCTAGTGGAAAACAACAAGCTCCTGCGGGAGACACTATTCCGGTCGCAGGAATCTAGCAAGCGAGCCTTCGACAAAGGGAGGCGAGGGGAACTGGACTTGCAGCCGGGCGACCAGGCTTGGTTAGCCACCAAGAACTTGAAATTAGCCTGCCCTTCAAAGAAGCTGGGACCAAAGTTTATTGGCCCTTTCACAGTCAAGAAGAGGATCAACAGGGTGGCGTATGAGCTAAGTCTTCCCCCCTCTCTCCGAATACACCCGGTGTTCCATGTATCCCTGCTAAAACCCGTAACTAAGGACCACTTTCCGGGGAGGAGATCAACACAGTTTCTTGATTAAATGGAAGGGGTACGGACCTGAAGAAAATTCTTGGGAACCCGAGGAACTCATCCATGCCAAAGAGCTTATCCGGTGTTTTTGGAGGACTCATCTGAAGGCCCGGCTGGGCATCCGGAGGCTGCCCCTTGGGGGGGGGGGCAATGTTAGAAGAAGACTGTGCTGAGGACTTGTTTGCACTTTGTTGTGGTTTCCTCATGCTCCCAGAGGAGGCGGCGCTGGGCGGCTCTATTTAAACAGTGTGCACCCTGTAGCAAGTGCTGTCTGATCGACAGTGTTTGGTGTGTGTTTTCTGAGCTACCTGTACCTGATTACCTGTTCCTGTGACCTGGCCTGCCTTACCTTGCTGACTTCCGCCTGCACCGACCCTCGGCTTGTCTACGACCACTCTCCTGCTTAATCCTCTGGTACCTCTGCTGCCTGCCTGTTAACGACCCTGCCTGGACCCGACTACCCATCTGCCTGCTCCTCCTGTACAGCACCACCAGCCCTGTTCATGACCCAGCCTGTACGACCACACTACCAGTGCACGAGCACATCAACAGACTTCCTATCTACACCAGTGACCCAGTCCGACCCTCGTGCCATCCTGCACTCCCGAGCCACCTACCAGAGGTTCCCGAGTCAGGGTCGTAAGGGAGGTTGCCTGCTACATAAGCCAGACTCTTCCACCAGGTACGTGACAGCCGCCATTCGTGGTGAGTCCTCTGTGGTCACAGATGACCCTGTTCAGGTGGCTACATCTACTGCAACCGTACTTGCTACAAAGTCAAGTGCCCCAGTAATCTCTCATGGTCGAGGTTGAGGTTGCCTACGCTCCTTGATGATGGAATCTACCAGGGAGAAAACGTCTGAACCAGGTAAGCCTGCTGTGTGTGAGAACAGTGTGCCTGTTGGGACAGTGAAGCCCGTAGCTACCGAGGGGGCTGAGCCAAGAGATTCCTCTACTATTCGCTCGAGGCCTAACTCACTCCCGGCAGAGGAGTTCACTACAGAGTCTCATTCCGATGTATTGTCTGACAGAATCTCAGAACTGTTTTCTGATATTGTGTCCTGTGACATATGGGCTGATAGTGACTCTGAGAAGCAGTTCGAAATAATAGAAGAGGATGTCCCTATGGTCACTTCAGCTTTCAGTGACATGTCTGAGCCACCCACCTCCTCATCTCCTGTTCTATGCCTGGTAAATTCTCCAGAAGAAGGGTGGTGGGCTCACTGTGCTAAGATAACAAGTGTTGCTGTGCGAGTGACCTCCTCATTCACAAGTATCTCTCAGAAACCTGATACTACCACAGGCTATTCAATTAAATGTGCTCCAGATACTTCTGTGTTACCTGGATGGGGAGACCATAAGCTTCTACCAAAGTTTTCCAAGTTACAGCGCATTGTGATAAAGAAGGTAGCTAAGGAATATGGTTTTCTGTACCCATATGTGCCAGAGACCCTGATTGATGAGATTCAATGTAAGTGGGCACAGTGGATTGATACTGCTATCAGAGACTATCTGAGAATTCCTGCAAGTTGTGATATAAAGATTTTGTCTCCCAAAGTTGCAGGGAAGTACACTACAATTTTGCAAACCTGGGATTATGGTTGTCACATTCTCTCAGACTGTGTTATTATCAGACGGCCTAAGCAAGCTGACTCACGGCACTATATCACCACTATAGGATCATCTGGGAAGCCAATCCAATTACCTGATCCATGCTACTACTGGTGATGTTACAGCTGTTTTGTTCTCAAGCCAGCATGGAACACAGCTCTGTTACTCTGTTTAGCTGTGTTTGTTTCACAGGAAGTGGCATTTCACATGGAAGGAATCCTGTTGTGGGGGACACTCGGGCAAACCTGCTCACTGCTGGACTGTGCTCCTGACCTCAGCAGTCACAGGAAGTGCCCCAGAAGGAATGTATTGACCTGTTGCTGTGAAATTGACAATATGTCTTACTGTACAAAGAGATATGCTGATATGTTGCTTTGAAGATCCAGCATGTTCTTGTCCTCCATGTGAGAAGGAGGTAACCTCACTCTCCTGAAAAATTACTGAGTCAAGATTAAGTTCTGTGTTGCCTGTGGAAAAGTTTTCAACACTATAGTTTTGTTTTTAGTCCCTGAAATCAGTGACTGGGGACAACAAAACAGTTGCTAGTACTCTAAAACCAAGGAAAGTACCTGTTGGAATTTGGCATGACAGAGCCAGTAAGTTGTTCACACTAAAGTTTGTACCTACTGAACTTTGGAGATACAGAGGCAGTATGATTCTTCAAAGAGATGACTTGTTAATACAGTTGAGCAAAATTTTGCCCATTGAACTCTGGGGTTTCAAAGACAATGTGAATCGCCTAGTTAGGAAGTCGGGTAGGCTCATGCTTTGTGGATCCTGGGGCCAGTCTACATCTAAAACCTATGCTACATGGACTGCAAAACATTCAAGTGAACTTTTTGTTTCACTTTGTTTCAATCTCACTAGATGGCAGGGGGAACCCAATCTGTGTTAGTAGTAAATTCTCTATTTTCATAGGAAAATGTTTAGGAATTTAGAACTTAAGTATATAGATAGGATGTGTATATACTTCTTGAAAGAAGGTGTTATTCTCTCGGGAGTAAGGCCTCCTTCATACTGTTGACATTTTTTGTGTACAGTTAGATGGTAGGACAGTATAGTATAGTGAGAATATACTAATGTGAGTTTACTTTATATACTCTTGTCTTCCTCGGCTGAGAGTGGACAATGTTCCAACTATGTGTATATATGGATATATGTTTTCGTTAAGGTAATGTATAGTGACAACCCTTGTCTTCTTCGGCTGAGGACAGACAACATTTCACAATCATTGTACAAAACAGTTGCTTTAGTATAGATATTATTATAATGGTAGTTTGTAGTATAGAGTATTGCTAAGATGTCATATTTTCTATATTGCATGCTTTCCTATTTTTCAGGTGTCCCTGCAAAATTTGTGTCTTCGTTGGCTAAGGAGAGGCAGTATCTTCAATTCTATATACAGTATTGATAGGATGTCATGTTTTCCATATTGCATGTTCTTCTATCTTTCAGATGTTCCTGCATCATTCGAGCCTTCCTTGGCTAAGGAGCGGCTATATCCTTAATACTGTACAGTAATGTTAATTTCTGTTAGTATTGAATAGTCAATATATAGTGTGTGTTCCTATACTTACATCTTCCTTGGCTAAGAAGAGAGTGCTTTACACTGGTTTGACAACAACATTTTCTATTAGATAGACAGACAGTTAGGATGTAATGTCATTTTGTACTGTCATTGCTTTATTGCATATCTCATCTCTTTTTGTGTGGAATGTCACACGTATTTGTTAACTCAAAGTTTATTCTTTCCTATCACCCTTCCCTATCCACTTTTTGCCAAGACATCCACTCTCAGGCTTGAGAGTATATGTTTTTTTGCAGACTCTGAGGATGTAGTCTCCTTGACAGAGGGAGAGTGTAGCGCCCCTACCCTAGCATAGGGTGGCAGGTAAATTTAGTTATGCTGGGAAGTATTCAGCCTGGCTGATTTGTAGTGTTTAGAGATCAAATGGCTTCATTCTAGTTAATGTGGTTTCTCCCTTCTGTCAGTAGGTGGTGCTGTTGCCTCTGACATTAGAGTGATGAGCTACAATATACTCAAGTTATTGTTAAACATATTTTTCTCAGCCAATCGGCTCGGTAGAGTTGCATGCTGGGAAAGGGTATTTAACTGGAAGACGTCAGGTGATCTGGGTTAGTCCTTCCCACCCAGACCTTCTGGGTGGGTGCGTGTGAATGAGCTCTTGGCTGCTAGGCCTGAAGCCTGAGGCCTATCCAGGTCGTCGCTGCTAGGCTTGTCCGTGGTCTATCTGGGTGTTCAAAGTTATGCTGATGAAAGCCTGCCAAAGATCTGAAATGATTCTGAGAGGGATGGAGTTCTGAGGAAGCATCAAAGGGGACTCTTCATGAGCTGGAGGCTATGAAGTGGCTGAGAGGACTTCAGGAGAGAACTCATCCAAGTGAATCCATGTGTCTGAAGCTGTGAGTAGAGCTTAGTTACTAGAGGAGACAGTCTGTCCTACAAGTACAGATGTGCTGGTTCAGCTTAAAGGCTCTTTTTTCTCTGTACTGCTGTCTGCCTCACTTCACCTATTTTTGTCTAAGGAGTCTGCCTACCTACTGATTGTTACTAAAGGTGTCATGGTCCCTACTCCCCTCTCTCCCCCATTTCTCCTGTTGAGAAATAAACTATTTCTTGTTTAAAGCATAAAAGTGACTGGCGCTCAACTTCTTTTTCATTGATCTCACCCACCATGCCCAAGTGTGACAGTGCTGAAAGCTAAAAAGTGGTCTGGGCAGGAAGGGGGTGAAAGTGGCAAGTATTAAAGTGGTTAAATGTCCTCAAGATATTTCATCCTCTGCTCCCTCTGCAAAGGCAGGATGAGTTTTGAGACTTTCCCTTTGTAACGGTGGTCAAGGAGGGTTGCCAACCAATAATGATCCTTCCCCTTGATGCCACAAAATCTCAGGTCCTTTCAGAGATTTTGAAGAACAAAGGAACCCATGCACTGCAAGATTGCAGAGGCATGAGAAGCAGAGTCCTCGGATTATACTATCTGGAACTGCATCCACCCAGCCACGTACTACTCCAAAGGTTTCTGGGGACTGAAAACCATTTCTTAAAGATTGACGTATGTCATTCTCTGCTTCAATGCATTCAAAACTGCCAGAGTCCTCCTCCTCCTCCCTCTCCTCTTGTGTGTTCTGTGGTGTCGCAAGAATGGTGTCTGCATAAGGCAGGCTATGAGAGGAAAGGAGATCCTCCTCTTCCTCCAATGCAGATAAAAGGAAACAGAAGTGCAGTATTCAACAGTATGTATTCTTAAAAATGGTTAAAAACACTTACAAGATCATGAATGAAACAGGCATATCGATCTGCATGGTGAATATTTGACTGGTCTGATGAAGGAGCAATCTGCTCATGCGCCAAAACAGATTACCGCACCTCCATCTGACATCACTTGCAGTCCGTGCGTTCCAGTGTGGATCCAGAAGCTGGGCAGCCATCTTGCCTCCTCGCTTCTCCTTCTCCTGTCACAGCTGCTGGTTGGCTCTCCACCCTAGAGGCGTAAGATAGAGCAGGATACTCACCATGCTGATCGATATGCCTGTTTCATCCATGATCTTGTAAGTGTTTTTAAAACCATTTTTACAAATAAATACTGTTGAATACTGCACTTAGAAGCAGCTTCTGTTTCCCTTTTATCTGTGTTAGAGTTGCTTCTTCTCACTAAAGTGCTGCTGCAAGTGCTATTCCAGTCTTCACCCATCTCACCCTTGATGTCAATGCTGACACTAATGTGAAGGTTTTGGTAGAGCTCATTGGAAAATATTCCTGAAAGAAGTGCCCCACACTCTCCTTTTTTTTTCGCTTCTTCCTCTCGCTGCTCTGTCTCGAGTGCCCTGTCCATAATGCCATGCAGAGTATGCTCCAGCAGGAAGACAAGAGGGATAGTGTCACTGACGCATGCATTGTCATGGCTCACCATCCTTGCCGCCTCCTCAAATGGTGACAGTACAGTGCATGCATCCTTTATCCGCAGCCATTGGCATTGGGGAAAAAGCTGAGCTCCCCTGAGCCTGTCTTTGTGCTATATTCACACAGGTTCTCATTCATTGTCCTCTGCTGCGTGTGATGCTGCTGCAGCATTGCCAAAGTTGAGTTCCACCTGGTGGGAATGTCACAAATCAGGCGGTTTATAGGCAGGTGGAATTCCCACTGAATTTCAGCCAACCGAACACTGGCTGTGTATGAAGCATGAAATAGCTACAGACTCTTCTGGCCTGCCTTAGGAGATCTTGCAAATCCTGGGTACCTGTGTAAGAATGCTGCACCACCAAATGAGGACATGTGCTAGGCATGGTACATTTGTCAACTTTCCCTGTCGAAGGGCAGACAGGAGAGTTACCCAGTGTGCTGTGAATGAAATATATCTTCCCTGACATTGCTTGCTGGCCCACGTGTAAGCAGTAATGTGGACCTTGCTGCTAACTGCTTTGCCCAATGATACCAAAGCATTGCCTTTCATGTGATAGTACAGAGCTGATATGGCCTTACATGCAAAGACATAGCGACTGGGAACCTGCCATTGTGGTAGAGCACATTCTGCAAATTCACGGAAGGGGGCAGAGGTCACCAGAAGGAAAGGCAGGAGTTGTAAAGCCAGCAATTTTAACAAGCTGGAATTTAGACTTTGGGCATGTGAGTGGCAGGGAGTGTATGTTTTTTTTCTTGCTGCAACAGCTGGGGCAGAGAAATTTGCCTGCTATGCTCTACAGCTGGTGGTGTGCTGCTGACAGACTTGTTGCAAGGACCTGTGACACCCTTTGCTATACCATCATCCCTGTCAGTGGAGGCTGCTGAGAGACCGTCATCATGAGATATAGCGGGGGTAGAGATGAAAGGTGAGGAGTGAAGAGAAGAAGTGTGTCCTTTTTGTGTGGCTTTCAGGTGTAACAGGCTAAGTGGTGGAAGGTTACATGCCTTTGCAAGCATGTGGTATCCAAATGGCTGGTGTTTTTGCCATGCTTGATCTGCTTGCGGCAGAGATTGCAAATTGCAACAGTGCGAACTCTTCATATCTCCAAGAACTATGACAAAAAATTACAACTTCAAAAATCTCACCATGCCTCTTACTAAATACCTTGGACTGTCTACTTTCCAAAAAGGGGTCATTTGAGGGGTATTTGTACTGTTTTGGCATTGCAGGGCCTTAAGAAATGAAATAGGCCCATCAGTACATCAGGAATGTTTAATTTAGAAATGTATATACCATAAAATCATCAAAACATATATTCAAGACATAACATAACACACATTTCCATATATAGATTGTATTTGTGCTACACAGTATAAAACTGAATCATCAACCCTATTGAAAACTGGTGATGAATGGCTTGCAGTTGCGTTTCACGGGTCGCTGCCCGTTTCTTCAGGAAAGCAAATAAAAGTCAAACTCTAAAATAGAACATATAGGGTTAGCAATTTCAATACTATCATTGTAGACTACAGTCTGAAGCCTCAGATGTAGCACTGCACATACCTCAGTGTATATATACATCAGCAGAAACAGTGTCAAACATTATATTCTACAACCAGCTGTTGCCAACTCCCTTGGTTGATGGGGTGGTCCAGAAAGGGCCTCATCCATAAGTCATCAAACCTTAAGTCACCAACACACGTATAGAGGTTAAATATCTACGTCAAAAAAATTTATGTAGCAATACCAACTTATAGAGTTCCTTGAGGAGAGAGATGTCTTGGGAGAGGTGGATCTCATTGACCAACTCGACTCAATCTTTCTATTTCTGGTACATGGGATGTTTGAAATACCCACACAACCACAATTTCTTGTCTTTTTCCACATTAGTCTATAGAGTTATTCCCAGCCTTGTTCCTCAAATCCCAGTTTATAGTCAGGCTGTGGGCTCTCCAAAAAAAGTTAAAAGTCTTTTGTTTGAACAACAATGTAAACATTGTATATCTATACTTTTTGTACTGTCTGCATACTTTGAAATGTTTAATAAACCTCATATACCATGGTAAAAACTCTAAGATCAAAGGCCTTTTGTTAATGCCTTTTGTTATCCTCAGACGCTGAATAGGCATTTGATCGAGTTTCATGGGATTATATGTTTACCACCTGCTCATTCTTTCAATTTGGAAACATGATGAATTGGATTAAGACACTCTACCAAGACCCTCAAGCCAAAATTAAAATAAATTACATTTTTTGGACCCAATAAACAGCAGAAATGGGACCAGACAGGGCTGCCTGCTTTGCCCCCTCCTCTTCATACTGACTCTTGAACCCCTCATTAGAACAATAAATCTAGATAAAGCAATACATGGCTTCCAGCTAAATAACAAAAATTACAAAATAGCTGCATATGCAGACGACTTACTATTCTTTCTCGTCCAACCCCATGTTTCCATTCCCATCCTGAATAAACTTTTTTAAGACTTTCAGCTAAATCTCAAACTTTAAAATCAACTTGAGTAAATCTGAAGCTTTAAACCTAACCCTATCTCATGATCAACTCCACTTAACACAACAAAATTGCCCTTATAAATGGGAAAATAGCTCCCTCAAATATCTCGGTATTAAATTGACAACGGAAATAAACTCTCCTTTTGATACCAACTTTAAACCCCTCTTAAAAAATATCAAATTAGACCTCAAGAGATGGTCTAACAAACATTTCTCCTGGTTTGGTAGGGCATCTGTTTTAAAAATGACAGTACTACCCAGATTCTTTAATGTGCTACCCATTCACAACTCATTTTTCAAAAAACTAACAAGCCTACAAAGGAGCTTTGTCTGGGTGAATAAAAAACCCAGAATCAACCTCTGTCTGCTCACTCTAAGTAAATCTAAAGGAGGAATGAGTCTGATTTTAAGAAATACCACCAGGCAACACATATCACCAGAGTAATTGACTGGCACTGCCATGCTAGCAATAAAGTCTCGGTGAATTTGGAAATTTCCAATACCCCTCAAAACCTACTATACTTCCCTTGGACATGTAACTCCAAATTACCTAAAACTCTTAATCAACACCCACTAATAAAAACTACCCTAGACATATTCCCCAAGGTCGCCTCATCACACAAACTTGCCTCTATCCCAGGGCCTTTAATCTCAGTCACAGACAACCCAGATTTCCCACCAGGTATAAATAACAAAAATATACCAACCCCCAAATACTGCAAAACCCTTCTGGCACCAAACTGTTTACAGAATGGTAAAATAAAACCATTTAACATGCTCCTAGAAGAATTTAAAGGAACATTTCCAGACTACTGGTTCTACATACAATTACATGATTTCCTCCAGAACAGTCAACACAGAACTTTATATAATAGTCCCATGACTCCATTTGAAATGATCTGTTACAAAAGAACTCTGGGCCATAAAACAACTTCTTTAGCCTACTCGTGGCTAACCCAAGAAAACCATGAGGTAAACAACAAACATAAAAAAGCATGGGAACTTGAACTTAAAAATGAAATTATTGAGGCCCAATGGGAACGAGCAAGCATTCTTGCTCATAAATGCTCGTTAAGCACAAAAATACAGGAAATCTCATACAAAATTCTTACTCGGTGGTACATTACACCTCAGAAAGCCAGGAGATGGTCCTCAGATATGACAGATACCTGCTGGAGAAGTTCCTCAAACAAAGGGACTTTTCTTCACATGTGGTGGCACTGCCCACCAATCCTTGACTTTTGGCAACAAGTTATCCACTGGATCAAACAAATCACAAATACCTCTTTGGTCTTAAACACCACCACCTGCTTACTACACATCAATTCTTACCCACTGGGCAAGTATTAAAAATCACTTACGAGACACCTTCTAAATGCAGCTAAGGCCCTTATACCATTATACTGGAAATCCACATATGTTCCAACAGTCAAGGATTGGTTTGCAAAGGTCAATAAAATATACAAAATGGAAGAAACCCTACCAATGAAGAAAGAAACTACCTCTAAATTTCATAAAATGTGGAAACACTGGTGGCTCTTCACACACTCTGATACATTTGTCAAAGCTAATGAGTAAGATTTCAACTTTAAGATTTCAAACTCATTACAGTAGGTCAAACTTTATTCTTTTTATGGTCATTACTATACTTTTTACCCTTCATATTATTTTACTACCATATATATGTAAATTGTACTTAAACCTCTTTGCTTACTCCACCCCCCCATTATCGGACACAATATACAATAATTAATCTGTAAACAAAATAAGAAATAATGAGCTTTTCATATATAATTTCTTTAATCAAATGCATGATCTTTCATTCTGTTAGACACTGACATAAAATTACAAAGTGAATTTAATGTATATTACTTTGTCATTTTGATACTTTCTGTCAACTTTCAATAAAACTTTGATTGTGAAAAAATAAATAAACCTTTACTATTTAAAAAAAAAATCACATGTAATATTACTTTAGTATAAACTGTACAAAAATACTTTAAATTTGGATTAAATTCAAATACATTGTAATTTCCTTTAACCCCTTGCCGACCGCAGATCGGCATTTGACGGTGGCAAGGTGGCTCGTGAGCGCAAATCGCTGTCATATGACCCGCCCCTAGGCGCGGCCGATGCAAGCGCATTTGACAGAGGGCCTTTCAATCTACAGGGCCAGGCCAATGATTTTTGGCCTGGCTCTGTAGATCGCCCCTGCCAATGAAATGTTCCTCTGCCTCTGTAAATGTAAACAGAGGCAGGGGAAGTTCACTCCTCTTCCTCCCTGAAGTCCTTTTCGACATCAGAGAAGAAGAAGAAGCATCTAAAAACGTGAGTGCACCAACACTACACTAACACCAGGTCACATAGGCACATTTAACCCCTTGATCGCCCCCTGATCGCCCCCCAGTTAACCCTTTCTGAGTGCAAAAATCTACGAAGAAGAAGAAGAGACTACAGCTTTTCCTGAAGTCCCTCCTTCTCCTCACTTGAAGGGGACGGAGACAAATGTAAATGTCTCCGTCTCCTTGTAAAGTAACCGTCCCCGCTAGATGTCTCGGTCCGGTTTTTAGTAACCGGACCGGGACATCTAACTTTCCGGGAGACAGTTTACGCGAACGTAGCCGGCGCGGATCCCCGCCCAGTATACTG
>BLSH010072018.1:765816-777188 GCA_018402905.1 Glandirana rugosa | reverse complement strand
TAACGCGCCAGTACGTTACGTCATCGGTTTGCTTTAAACGCAGGAAAAAAAGGGTGTTTATCTCGAAAGAAAACCACCATAAACAAGTGGTGACACGAAAAATTAAAAACGCTATATTTGTTTTTATATTGCCTTTAAATTTTTTTTTTACTATAAAAGTTGAAATACAATAATGTTTTTATGTTTTTTGATTTAAAATCAGTATTTAAAAACGGTTTTACGTAAGTCGGTGTACAGAGCCCATTTTTTTTTCGTTTTAGCGCATATAAATAACGACCTTACGGGTCTATCGTGGTGGGGGGGGGGGGCATTTTCCAAAACAAATGAGAGCTGCAAAATATGCACCATGCCTCTTAACAAATAGCTTAGGGTGTCTACTTTCCAAAATGGGGTCATTTGGGGGGGGGGGGGTGGTGCTATCTGGGCATTCCAGCAATAAATATACGCGATTTTGCTTTTTTTTTACCCGAGACATGTGGCTGAATGCATTTTGGCAAAAATTTATGACTAAAATTTAGTTTTTTGTATTTTTGTAATAACATAAAGTTGAAAATATCATTTTTTTTTTAAATTTCCGTTATATTTTTGTTTATATCGCAAAAATTAAAAAGCACAGTGGTGAACAAATACCACCAAAAGAAAGCTCTATTTGTGGGAAAAAAAGGACGCAAATTTCGTTTGGCTACTGCATTGCATGACCGCGCAATTACCATTTGAAGCGGCGAAGTGCCAAATTGCAAAAAGGGCTCCGGTCCTAAAGCTGGAAATCCTTCCGGGGCTGAAGTGGTTAAATGTCATGTCAGAGCAGGTACATTTTAATAAGTCATAGCATCATGTCTCTAAGATGGTAAGCTCTAACGAGCAGGGCTCTCTGACACCTACTGTTTTAAAGTGTATAGTAATTGCACTGTCTACCCTCAAGTTGTAAAGTGCTGCGTAAACTGTCGGTACTATATAAATCCTGTATAGTAATAATAATAATAATGTATGTAATGATTTTCAGTGTTTTTTCCGCTAAAGTCTCTGTGCAGTGGATTGCGAATGACAGGCTCTCTTTAAACTCCAGTGCTTAGCAAGCTATTTTGAACAAATACAATCCCATTTATTACAGTCTTCTTCCTTTCCAAGTTAAGCACTTCTTTTAAAGTCTGTCAGGTTTTTTCTTTTGGTGGGGAACAGTTACAGACTGGGAGGCGTGACCAGAGTACTGAGTAGCAGCTCTCAGGCACATAACACAGCAACCTCAGAACAAAGATAGAGCCAGGCTGATCAGCTTTTGGGACCAGGCACATACACACATACACAAAGGAGAAACAGGAGAAAGAACAGCACAGACTGCTAACATGAGGTTAGTGATAAAAGTGCAGTGTGCCAAGTTATTACTGCTGGAAAATTTATGAATTCAGAACTTGAAGATACTTTTTGATGTTGCCTGGCTGCTAGTGGAAGCTAACACAGCTGGTATTGGGAAACTGTTACATTATTACCTGGGACTTAAATGCTAGTTTGCTCACATTGCTCTAGTGTAGTCTTTTATGTGCCGTGGCCAACTGTCACAAGTGCAACAGTGCAACAAGCAGGGTAAAGCAATAATTCTGATTTTTTTAAATGGAATTAAAATAATGTGTTCTATTTTTTATTAAATTGGAAGGTAAAGATAACGATGACAATAACTTTCCATCATATAATACTGTTTGATGATAATATAACTCAAAACTATTTAGATAGTACTTGATCATAAACTGGCCTTAAAAAAAAAAGCAGTGCAAAATCCAAACCACAGAGCAGTAACCAATAAGTTGCTGAGGTTAGATGACTGGATTATTATTGGACCGTTCTGGATAAAATAGTTTACAGTTGCTCTTTATCTTACTAAATAAGCCTAAATATGGTCAATCACTGTTTCCAATTTCTGCTTATTTTAACTTGAATTCAAATGGTTATAGCATATAAAGAATAACATTAATGATAAGTAATGAAGTAATTTATTAAGACTCAATGAAGATATAAGTCTTAAAAAATCTAGCAGATATGGGTATGGTAAGTGCTCTATGCAATTTATTAACACTAAGTATGTAAGCGATGCTAATCATTCTAAGACTCCTGTCCCAGGATTTGCCATCCAGTAGTGCCATATAGGATAAACATTACAGATAGATAAAGTAACAAACAAGTTATACATTTGGGAAAAAAAAGAAAAAAAAAAGTTGTGTTATATATACTGATGCAGAAACCATTATATAAAATGCTTATAGTATGATAATTTGTTTCTATACTCATTTCAATGATATCTGGATTTCCCTACATATTTCTTGCAGTGATAAACATTTGGTAATGCACAGTGGCCCAAAGTCCTGATATTCAGCTAGGTGATTTAATGTTGTGGAGTTGCGCAACGAAAGTGTACTTGTCTCTTATATTAGTGTACAGCAGCATACCGCATGTATGCAAACAAAAAGGAAGAGGCATTACCAATAGAGATAAATCACACTGCAGTTAGTATATATAGTATCTATAGTATAGATTTGAGTACTGGAATATTAATGTTTTTACTTTTCTTTAAAGTGGTATTAAACCCAAAACCAAAAATAAGTAATATATTGCAGCTTACCTATTAATTTTTTCCCCTCTGTTTTCACCTGGTGATGTGGCCAGTAACACACCTGTATTAGAGTGCCCCCATTCTGAATGAATGAGGACAGGGGCACCCTTGGACAGCAGCATTGTCAGTCTGGGGGTAGGTGATTGTTGGATGGACTAGTGGATTAAAGCTAGGTACTCACTATCATTTCTTTCTTTTATTCAGCCCAGTGGGCTGAAGGAAAAAAACTGGGGAGCTTGCTAAACTAACTATCTGATGATAGTACAGCGATCGCCTCGCTGACCTATTGTGTTCTGACAGGGGGACTGCCCCGCTCCCCCATCAGAACACCCCGGTCAGTGCTCTCAGCCATTGGCCAAGAGTGATGATAGGATGCAGATCGGCAGATGTTTATTGGTCATACCCCTTTGACAGAAGCAGGACATTTGGCTTGCTTTTGTCGGATAGGTTGCCGTACACATGGGCCAAATGTTGGATGGTTTGTAATAAATTATTGCTTTTGGGTTTAATGCCGCTTTCATTTGTTTTTACCTTTGCCAGATTCTGTTCAATACATTGTTATTTTATAAGCACTGTTTTCTAGTTTAATAGTCACCCAAGGGTCATTGGCAATGTTAGACATTTGTTAACCTATAATAATTCTCTGCAATTAAAATTGAGCATATTTTAAAAAAGAAATACTAAAAGATAACTTTTGTAAAAATCATATGTTAAAATTACCAGTGCATCCAGAGACATAAGTAGCTAACAGTCTATCCATATTCTAAACTCCATTTTAAAAGATCAACTTACCTCACTCCTTCCCATGTCTGTAGCCTCACTGCTGGCCCTTTAATGGGATGGGCAGGGCTATTGACTAGTAAGTCCTTGAGATCTGCATATAACTTCAGCTGCCTGTGGATTCACAGATCACTCTGACAAATGGTTAACATGGAAGGTAGCTTATGCTTGTGCAATCCTTTTATCATTCCTAGGGAAAGCTGGGCAGAAAAGTCTATACATAGAGCTGTAGAATTTTTTAGGCCATTTTCCATTGGATGCCTACATCTCTGGCTAGCCATTCAGATTTCCAAACAATAAGGGACAGAGCCATGCCATGTAACACTGACCAAGGGAATGAGGGGAAGGAGAAATGTGGTCACGTCAATCATCTAATGTAAAAATCTGTCTGCTTCAAAGTCAAACTCAGAATTTCATCAGAAACATTTTTTTTCTGTGCAGACAGAAGAAAAGGTCAAAGAGAAAGGCCTCATGCATACTGGACGTTTTTGCTATCTCTCCTAGACGCATTTCCTCCCGGCAGCCATATTTTGGCATAAAAAAACGATTGCCTCTTGTAAACGTGTATAACACATTTGGGCACGTTTATGCACATTAAGTGCTTGACCATTAATTCTTTTCATTTCCCAGAATAATAAATTATTCCGGCCATTGAATTGAATTACGGCTCATGCACTAAACACACCTAGTGTTAATTCGAATTTAGACGCATTTACATGCTTCAAGTGTTTTGGACATGCTGGCTGTGGGGTTTTTTCTGCCTCTAAATGCCTTTACCTCTAAACTCCTCTAAACACCTTTGTGTGCAATGGTACATAGGCTAACATGCAAGGGCACTTAAAAGCAGCATCAAATACATGTGCATGAGGCCTGTAAATGCATCAGAAATAAACAAATACAATTATATCCTAATAAATAAATGAAATAGAGCTGAACTGAATTGCTTCTTCACTTGTTATTATTCATTTATGTAAAGCACGTTTTGCATCTATCACGTATTTGCTTTTTTGATAACATTGTTTCTTCACCTGTTACTATGAACATATGTATTTGATTGGTGATCTTTGAATAATGTACACATGAGGTAATTATGAATTTATACGTTTAATAGGATATTCATTGCGACAGTGCACATCATTGATTGTATTTATTATATGTCTTTTTGGATTTTTATGAATTTTTTATGAATTTTCTAGGATTATATTGCACAGTGCACTTTATTTACATATTTTCACTTTGATTTTTCACATTATCTATACATATATATACAGGCAGCGCCCACATTTTTTTCCAGTTTGATTTCTTACATGAACATCTAGCTTTATGGATGCTAATGTGGGGGCAACAGCTTGTTTTTTAACATTTATGGTAACACTACGCACATATCTTTGACACACATCTACCAGCAGCGCCATACCCCCCCCCCCCCTCAATTATAACTACCTAACTTCCTATTAGAGTGTGGATAAGTTCACTCTCTATGGTCCCACTGTATGTAGGAACACATCCACCAGCCTCTCATGTTTGCTCCCAAGGTGAACTATGGGCTATGGAAATTGTAGGGTCATTGAGCAGTGTGCCTGATTGCAACTAATGTGTACTGCTCATTCCAAATAAACAGAAGTGAGGGGACGAAGCAGAGGTTGATCCTGCCAGTAGTTCCTTCATCAGGATGGCAATGGAGATCGCACACCAGTGTTGTCATTCTGTATACAGGGTAGTCTTAGATGCATGTGTATTTTTTGTAAAATTATTTTTATTAAAGTTTTTAAATATTCGTTAACAAACAAGTTAAACATTTAAAGTGTTTTTCAACCCCTTTAAATTACTTTGACCTACAGGTAATGAGCTAGTATACAATGCACACTGGCTCATTATGCCTTTGTCTTGCAGGTTTTTTTTTTGGACTTTACAACCACTTTAAACAGACACCAGTGATTCATACAGTATATGCCTCTGTCCACTAAGAGAACAAAAACATTGACCAGTAGTAAAAAGGTCAGTCCCAAAAGGTCCAGGTAATTAACTGCAGTGTATGTCCCATGTAGAAATAGTTCAGTCCTCTTCACCTCAGGAGGCAAAAAAAAATCCAAGAAAAACAAGTGTCCATTACAACACTATTAAGTGCGGCTGGGATCCAGGGGTTCATGGATGTGTATTTTAAATACATTTTAAATAAAGGATAAACAAATTAAAATCCCATTTAATCTAACACCTTTTAAGAAGGTGGAGAACATCTTTTTTTTCTTTCGGAAAAAAGGATTAAGCCAAAAAAATGGTCATCTCTTCCACCCCTTAGATACGAGGGCATCCCTTTCAATGTTTTATGGTTTGTACCATCCTCTGTAATGGTATCTTTTGCTGGACAGCTTGCTCTGTCATGGGAAGTGGAAAAATATTGGATCCACTTTCAGGATTAACAGGTAATAAAATATATTACAGTATCAGCAAAAACATTTTATTCCCTGTATTAATTATTCTTTGGGACTCATGAGCTACACCTCACCACAACTGCTTATGAGTTTCCAATTTGCCACAAAAAAATAATGTTTGGATCTGATTGCAGACAGTAAGGAAATATTGATAGATCTTACTATTTTCATATTGATACAAAAGGTTCATGTGGGGGGGTGGTGTATAGGAACAGATGGTGAGCATTATACTTGTTTGGGTAACCATGTGGTACATAAGATATGCTGTAATCCCTGCCTGTGCCAGTTAAGGCCTCTTGCACACTGCAGCTTAAGGCCTCTTGCACACGATACTCCTGTTTGAGTATCTACTTTTTCTGACATTTTTTTCTTGTGTAGCGCCCCCATAGTGAATAGGTGCTTTTGTTATAGATTTTTGCTAGGAGAGGCAAATTTAGTCAGGCCTGACTGTTGTGCAGGCCTGAATGTTTTGATTTGGGCAGGGGAGTGGACCCTTAGTTACTCCTCCTCTTTTGGTTCAGAAGGTTCTGGAAAAGGGGGGTGGAAGAGGAGGTGGAATTTCTGAAGTATATTAAGGAGCCCTGACCAATTCCAAACCTGGATTGGCAGGGGGCAGGCCTCCTTAAATACTGTGGTCTGCCCAGCTGGGGGTGGAGAGTGTCGAGTGGAGATGTAGCAGAGGTCCCTGGGGCCTCACCGGGAAGCCCCCAGTCTGGGTGGGTGACCTTGAGGCCTTGTGGCTCAGGTGCAGTCAGGAGTGAAGAGAGATCCTGGAGCAGCACAAGGGAGAAGCAGAGCAACAGAGAGGCTACAGGAAAGGCTCCTAAAAGGATCCACTGATGTCGGTGAGTGACAGACCCTGGCAGCTGGAGAAGAGGACTGGAGCAGGCTGGGAGGAGACAGTGGATAGTCTGTGGAAGGTGGAGGAGCCAGTCAGGGGATCAGTGTCACTGGACAGTGAGATAGGCCAGGGTGGCCTGGAAGAGGATGGGCTTGGAGCAGTAGTCCATCGAGACCCAGCTAGCACATTTGTACTCAGCTACACTTTGAGGGCCCATGGCCTTACATTCTGAGGGCCCATGGCCCTTGCCTATAACGGTGCTGTCAAAAGTGCAGGCCTCACCATATGCTAGCTAGGGTGGAGGAAGATGTAATGGAGGCTTGATAAATTTCCCTTCAGGCCTAATGGTGAATAAGCAAGTGTCGTGCAGGAGAGAAGTAAAGGAGTGTAACGGTCAGCAAGTGTCAGTGCTGGAGGAAGAAGGAGTGTATATAAGGAGTTGTATATAGCATGGTCCTGTATCTTTGATCTTTGGGCAACCCACAGTCATCCCTACCCTATCCAAGTTTATTCCCCTAATAAAACAAAAAAAAAAAAACAAAGTACTGGTCTGTTCAGTGACTCCGGATGCAAGGAAAAAAATTTGTGATTGAGGGCAGAGTGACCGGTGAACCATATCTACCAGCCACCCCTAAGGGGGCCATTGGCTACACTTGCATGTATTTGGGCATATTTTCGCAAATTTATTCTCACGTTCACAATATGCTATGGCCATTCGCACGCAAATACACGCATATGCATGCATATGCGCGCATGAGGCGTAAATTGCTGACCAAAAATGCAGATTTTTCTATTTTGCTACATACCTTTGTGCATAGGCACATTACAATGAATGGGCTGTATTTTTAGCTCAGTAAAAAAATAACCTGTACTGAGCTTTTTCAAGCTGCAATGTGCAAGAGGCCTGGTCAGTAACTTATGCCTCATGTGCGCATATGTGCACAAACACGCACATGTGCACAAAAGCGTGTGTTTGCGCGCAGATATCCATAACATATTGCGGGTGAGAGTAAAAATGCGCGAACACATATGCACGAGAATACGCACTGTGACAGTATGCAAGGCGAAGTGGTAGATGGACGCTATCTATCGCCTCATATGCGTTCATGTGGACTGGATTAAACAGAGCCTGGTCCCGATTTTGACAGCCACCATGGCAGGGCTGGTTCCGGTCCGGAGTTTGTGGTCCACTGTAGTCCACCAGCAGGTGGCTTAAATGATCAGGAAGAGATCTCACTAGAGCTCTGACCTGGAACTCAGAGAGGGATCTGAGGGAGCTCTGTGTCTGTTTGGACTTTAAAAGACAAGGTTTTCATTGTGGCTTATGTTTTGTGGGTGTCGGTGGCCAGCCCCACCCCGTATATTGAGTAAACTATACTGTTTAGTTTAGCACCAAACTGAAAGGATTTATTTTCTCTTTTATTTGTTTTTTACTCTGCAAATCTTTTACCAATAAACCTGGCAAGCCGCCAGGTTTTAAAGAAAGTTGCCTGCACGCTCACTATTTTCCTCAGGAAAGTTGATCCCCACAAGCTAATCTCCCACAGCACAAATACATACCCAAAAAAAAAACAGCTGAAAAAGTAGCTGTTCAAACAGGTGTATCATGTGCAAGAGTAAGATTCACATATAAAAGTAAACAAATGGCATGTCACAAAAGTATTATTTTGCCATAAAATAAATGAAGGAATTGAACAAAACATCACAATTATTTTCTTCAGATTTCAGTGATTATCCATGATTGCTTATACAATGGTGATTATATCTGGAAGCATTTATTTAAAATCCTCATTCAGAAATGTATACTGTCCAGACCAATTTATCCTATGTTTCAATGTACATGCATTTACATATATTTAGACAGATTCAGATTATCTAATCTGTTCTTGGACACACACATTTCCTCTTTTTTCTATCTGTAGCTAAACTAAGTGCTTCTGAATGCATGTAAACACACAGTGTAACTTACACTATTGAAATGTAATACATGCATTTATATGTGTATGCATATTAATTCATATAATCACATTGTGTGCGAATGAGGCCTAACAGTAAACATGCACAGGAATTATGAGATAAAATATTTATTTCATTTACTGGATGTAGCTGTGCTAAAAACATTTTTTTTTTTTGTCATGCTGAAAAAAATAGTGACATTTTTGGGTGCATAAGACATAAACACCAAGAAAACGGTGTACAGCATTTGCCAAGGATTAGCAGCTGCTAAATACCACAGTAACAAGCCAAACATTTCTACCTAATCCCAAGTGAAGTGATGATTTTATTAGGTACATTTTCATAGGTGACCACCACTATTTTTATTTTCATAGGCCACCACTAACACTTCTCCATAAATTCACACATAAAAATGTGGATTCAGGCATTTGTAATTCAAGAAACAAAGTGCAGGCACGGCTATCATACATGTTCATATCCTTGTCCATCTGACAGCAGCCATAAGATGTGCCTGCCACGGTTAACCAATAAAGTAGAAAGCACAGGGGTTGATTCACTATAAGAGTGAAGGCTGTTTGCTTGGCAAAGTGAATGCTCATTGCCAGAGGCGTAGCTTGAAGCTTGTGGGCCCTGATGCAGAAGCTGACCTGCCCCCCCCCCCCCCCATTAGGTTACCATCTGCTGCTTTTACAGCGTAGGTGAAACTGGACACTCAGAGTACCCTGGATGGGCCTTGGCAGCCCCCCTGACACAGTGTAAACCGGAGTAGACAACCTCTGAGGAGTGGAGACCTACCTGAGTCAACGGTGGATCCAAAGGGGGGGCAACGGGGCAATTGCCCCCCCCCCCGAAAATATTCCTGACTACTAGTATTTACACTGCTGCAGCGGCGACTCTGTTGCCTGTCTTCACGCCGCGCAGCGCTGGAGAAGATTGAGAGAGGAGGTGGGTGGAGCCGCGCCGCTGGCCTGGCCTCTACTGTTCTGGTTGCTAGCGCCTGTGCTGACTGGCGTCTAGCAACCAGTGACGTCACCGGCGTCACATCTAAACCGCTGCTGAGCGAGCCTGAGGAGGAGAAGAGCGAGGCCTACTTCCTACTCTGCACGAGACTGTTGGCTCAACCCACCTGCTCCCTCCTTCTACAGGCTCCGTGAAGACAGGAAGAAGAAGCAGTGGCTGTGTGTGCCACTGTGATTATTGCTGTGCAGTGAAATCCCAAACTGGATCCCATTCCCGCCGATATAGCAATCTCTATTACTCCTTCATGGGAGCCCCTCCTCCACCAGAGCACCTAGTAAGCGAACAATAGTGAGTACAAACATTCGTCATATAAAATCACAGAATACTGGTTGTTGTATTCCATTATTTATGCAAAAAAAAAAAAATGCTGCCCTTTTGCATTGACATTTTGTCTTGTTCATTCTTAACCACTTAACCACCCCCCTTCATGATGACCAGGCCATTTTTTGTGATTCGGCATTGCGTCACTTTAACCACTTGCTGACCGTATCGCGTGGTCTGAACATACGGCGACAAAGTAGCTCCACTGCGCAAATCACCATATATAAACCTGCGTGAGTGTGGCCGCCAGTGACTCGTGATCGCCTACTACAGAGCCAGAATGGGGAACCACCAATGTAAACACGGCGGTTCCCCATTCTGTCAGGGGACATGACAGATCTACTGATCCCAGTAATCAGTTAGATCTTTTATGCCCCTGGCAGCCCAGCCCCCATACAGTTAGAACACACCTAGGGAACACAGTTAACCCCTTGATCACCCCCTTAGTGTTAACCCCTTCCCTGCCAATGACATTTATTCAGTAATTAGTGGCTATTTATAGCTCTGGTCCCTCAAAAGTGTCCGATTTGTCCCTCTTAATATCGCAGTCCTGATAAAAATCGCAGATCACCGACATTACCAGTAAAAAAAAAAAATTATAATAAAAACGCCATAAATCAATTCTCATAGTTTGTAGACATGCTAACTTTTGCACAAACCAATCAATATACGCCCATTGCGATTTTATTTATAAATGACGCAGAGGCAATCAAATACCACCAAAAGAAAGCTTAATTTGTGGGGAAAAAAAGGACATCAATTTTGTAAGCAACACTTTATTTTCAGGTTGTGCCCCTCCCGAGACTAGGCTCTGGATCCGCCCCTGACCTGAGTAATAGGAGAGAGATCAAAGATCTCCAGGGGTTCAGCGTCTCTATTTAAGAAATTAACCAGGAAGGGCAAACTTAATATTAGGGAAGACTTAGAGAAAGAATAAAACACATGATGCTGCAAAAATCATAGCCCATCTTAGTGGATATTGTCAGTCAGTAGAGCAATGGATAAAGTCCCCATTTCACATCAGAGACCCCCATTGCATCACAGCCCCCATCATCAGAGACCCCCTTCGTCACATCAATGCCCCCATCATCACATCAGAGACCCCATTATCACATCAGAGACCCAATCATCACATCAGAGCCACCATCATCACATCAGAGCCCCATCATCACATTAGAGCCCCCATCATCACACCAGAGCCACCATCATCACATCAGAGACCCCATCATCACATCAGAGTCCCCATCATCACACCAGAGCCACCATCATCACATCAGAGCCCCTATCATCACATCAGAGCCCCTATCATCACATCAGAGCCCCCTCCATCAAACCACTACCCCTGAGACTACACTACTACCCCAGAGACTACACTACTACCACCGAGACCACACTACTACCCCCGAGATTACACTACTAC
>BLSH010072018.1:735355-749832 GCA_018402905.1 Glandirana rugosa | reverse complement strand
AAGTGAGAGGGTTGGTCGCACTCCCCGTCGTCAAAGGTGCGACGTGTGAAAACTCAGTCTTCTCTCTGGTGGCCCCAATTTAAATCCCCCTATTTGACGCGGTCTAGGGATACCTAGACGTGAGGGTTTATAAACTTAACGCACTGAAACGCATCACCGCACCGGTCCCTTGAGTTGCGAACAAGGCTCGTTTCACCTTTTTCCTAACTAAATAGGGTCCTTTGCGGGACTCTACGGAGGTGACTGGAATCCGCATCGGGCAAGTCACCGAAAAAATCTCGCTGTACGCGGATGACACCCTGTTATACTTGAGGAATGCCCCTATATCCCTACCAGCGGCCTTAGCAATTATCAATGAATTCGGGAGGTACTCAGGTATACGAGTGAACTGGGATAAATCAATCCTTTTTCCACTTTGCTCGGAACAAGCGTTGAGTTCCCTGGCCACGCCACTACGCAAAGTCACGCAATTCAAATATTTGGGAGTGCAGATCCATAGGGATCTGGCGCAGTTTATCCCCCTAAATTTAACCCCGGTGGTCTCTCTTCTGACTCAAAAGTGTGCAGCGTGGAAACTGCTGCCCCTCACGCTGGTTGGGAGAGTGAATCTCATTAAGATGTCGGTCCTTCCCCGGTTTACCTATCTCTTTAGACAGACTCCAGTCCCCATACCAATCTCTTTCTTTAAAAAACTGGACAGCATTCTCCTTACGTTCTTGTGGAAGGGGGGGATACCGAGACTGGCGAAGGCTACGCTACAGCTACCGGTTGACAGGGGTGGCCTTGCCCTCCCGAACTTCCTTAAGTATTATTGGTCGGCCGTCCTCGTCACGGTTAAATGGTGGCTGTCTGAGACCCCGGCCAATCCAGCTTCGACGCTTGAAGCCTCGAGGCTGGGATCATACGCGGAGTTGAGGAACTTGGTGCATAGGGGACCCCGCTCTAACCCTCAAATCACGGTTCCTATGAAAACTACTCTACGGGTGTGGGACACGGTAAAATCCAAGCTGAGCGATGGGAGTAACTGGTCTCCGACCACACCATTGTGGGGGAACCCCAGACTTCCACACTTCCGCACCATCCCTGACCCGGTGGTATGGGCGCGCTCCGGCATCACCTCGCTATGCGACGTGGTCGGGGGCGCTACTCTACGCACCTTTGACGACCTCAAGACTGGGTATCACCTACCTAATCATATGTTTTTTAGGTACCTCCAACTGCGTCACGCATATAGAAGGCAATTTATAACACCTCCGATTTTGGGGACCACTGAGATTGAGGAGCTCCTTAAGGATCCTGAAGGCGTAAAGACCCTCTCTAGCTTATATGCTACCCTGACTGGTCTGGACGACGCTAGGATCACAAGACTGTATGCTAGATGGCAGGAGGACATACCCACTCTAACGGAGGAGGACTGGGGAGAGGGGGTCCAACAATTTTTGCCGCTGATGATCTCAGCAAGGGACAGGTTTACCCAAATTAAGTTCTTACACAGAATATACTACACCCCTCAGAGACTGGCGGGGATATACCCAGGTTTGAGTCCGCTCTGTCGCAGGTGTGGCTCGGAGGAAGGGACCTTCTTCCACGTAGTATGGACCTGCTCGGAAATTCAACTGTTTTGGAGTGGGGTCCTGCACGACATTAATAGGATAGGTGAAATCCAGGTTCCCCGAGACCCACGGTGTATGCTCCTGGGTATATGTGAGGAGCTTGATGCCCCAAAGGCCAATAAACTTTTTGTATTCTACGCGGCTTTTTACGCGAGGAAAGCGATTCTTCTGCAATGGATTAAGGCCTCTCCTCCGACAGTGGGTCAGGGGAGGAACCTAGTAAACTTGGCCCTTCCCCTCTACAAGCTAACCTATGCAGGTCGTAATTGCCCAAAAAAATTTGAGAAGGTGTGGGCGGCCTGGGTCCGGGAGGAGCGGCTGGCGTTGGAGTAGGGCGTGGGGAATACTGCACAATGGTGGCCAAGTATTATTGGGGAACCAGGGGCAAAGGGGGAACGAGAAATAAAGAAATAGGAGTAATCCTATTAGGAGGATGCAGTAAGCTTTGGTCTATGTCCGCCATTTCCTCTATAAAATGTAACCCTGTTAATATGTCTCCTGTACTGTGCAACTGACCGCATACCTACCCTGATTAGATGATGTGACTCACCTGTACCTGAGTGATTGTACCACTGCTGTTTTTTGTATTGTATTACAAAACTTGTAATAAACTTTATGTTAAAAAAAAAAGTCAGTTCTACATAGTCCCTGGACTGCTGTGATGAAATCACCATGGCAGAATGAGGAAGGTTAACACCCGTGTTTCAGAAATTCATTCTTTCATCAGGGATGTGTATTTTTATAGAACAGATCACTTATGTAGACAAAAGTTAGAGCTTGCATGCAGCAGCCACGAAATTGTTAAAAGCAGTCACTAATGTCCATCGCATTGACCTGGGAGAAGATGTGATTTCAATATTAATAGCTCCCTAGTGAGGTCCAGCGAGACCTGGCATTTAACACCACCAATGAGGGGGAAGCAAAACCGCAGTAAGTCTGTAGGGAGTTGAGGATGCAATCCATTCGGTGGAAGGATGCCACACTGCAAGCTTTTAAAAGTCTTGGTTAAGGAAAGTCATACATAATGCAGTTTTCTTTCTGAAAGAAAATAGCTTGATTCCCTCATTAACACAGTGAGGAAAATGTATTTAAAATGGAGCACCCATAATATGGTGCTGCTGTGCATGGTAGCCAGTCAGCTTCTAACTTCAACTTGTTCAATTAAGCTTTGACAATAAAGCCTGGAAACTGATTGATTTCTATGCAGAGTTGAACCAGATTTTGCATGCTCCAATTTTAGTAAATTAACCCCAGTCAATGTTTATGGGCAAATGTCTCCCACAGTGCAATTGTGTTCTGCCAGCGGGTAGCCTTCCCAGCCAGCAGAACACAATGATTGCTGCTGGCGTCTATAGCCACTGGCAGTAATCGGATGCAAGAATCAATCGATAAATCGACTGCGGTACAACCAGCCTATCTATACATAGATCGAATCTCAGCCAGTTTCAGCTGAACCAACCAAGATTCAAGCCAAGTAATTTGGGCCAACAGTGGATTCATTTTAATCCAGTTAGCGTATGTCTATCCACTATAATAGTCATTATAAGTGAATATTTAAAGATCCTCTCTACTCTTATTCATACATTTAGATGGGCATTTTTTTTACATATATAGCTTGAATATTTGTCAGCTGTGGCATTGGCTAGAAGAGATGGGTGGTGGGCTGGTGTGAGCTTCTATGTGTTGCTCAGGCTCAATTATATCTGTTTTGAGAAGGCAACAAACATTTCTAATACACCTACATGTTATAAATGCTCTGCTCTCAGTCTTTGTTAATGTACTGAAGCAATGGGGTTGATTTACTAAAGGCAACTAGGCTGTTCACTTTGCAAGGGAAATTGCATTTTTCAAGGGAATTTGCCCCTGAGCTTACTGAAAGAGCTCTGCTGGCTTCTATCATCTAATCATGGGCAAGCAAAAATTATGTTTTTTACTTTCCTTGCACATGACTCTTTGTCAAGTAAAATTTCACCACAAGTTCTGGGGCAAATTCTCTTACAAAGTGCAACTTTCCTTGCAAAGTGAGCAGCCTGTCTGCCTTTAGTAGATATCACTGCAAATATTTACTGTTTGCACCATACTTGGCCCAGCATCATAAATACTACTGTGGTTGGTGTGCATAATATGTATTTTTTTTACCACAATTTTGCAAGTAGGTTGGGAAAGAGTTAAAACCACTGTCTGATTTTGTCAGGTACCCAAATAGATGGTAAATGAGGAGAAATCTCTGAAATGGGGATATGGACAGCAAAACCTAATAGCTAAAACACAAATTTAGAGCTGTGTTATAAATAGAACATGGGAGAGACAACAGGGAGAGATCTCTGTGAACTAGAGGACATCTACCTGTGCAGTGTGTGGCGCTGTGGATCTTCAAATAGCACCAAAAGGTTTAAGCAAGTAATCATATCACAGCACCATCTTGGGGTCATACAGGACCCCTTCATCGGGCATGTGATCATCATATGCCTGATTAAGGGGTCCTGTGTCACCCCAAACAATGCAATTCTTTGTTGTGATGTGATCACTTTAATAAACATTTTGGATGCTATCTGAAGTCCTACAGCGTACTGGCGATATATGCTTTAACCTTGTGTGAATACCAGTTCCCAGTCGGCTGTTGCGACCCACCCTTTATGAGCCATTTGCAGGAGCATGTGCGATGGGAATATTTTGCTCACCCTCCTGGGGGGGGGGGGGGGGGGTGATTTAACAAAGTACCATATACTTTTCATTACAAATATATATATATATAATAAACTTATAAATGGCATGGGTCATGGTACGGTCTAAAACTTCATGGTAATGAAGCATCTTGGCTCTACTTACATATTTACCACACCCTCAGCCACAGTGTTACACACTAACAATTTAATTACCACAAATTATACATTGGTTACTCAATTATTTACTAGCTTCCCTTCTTTTTCAAGTTGTATTACGGAGATTGTAGGAATTGCTCTCTTAAATAAAGCCAGAAAGAAAGGAAATCCCAAGTAAGAGTTATCTTATAAGTTCTGATGTAGAATGCAAGTTAATTTTCCACGTGATAGTCTTTCAAAGATAAAACATCTAATTTTTATACCATCTCCTGTTCAATTCTCAGACTTGTTCATTCCTGTCAGAACGATTTAACAAAAAACATCAACCTTTAGGACAGCTGAGTCCACAGACAGTGTTTGATGTTTTGTGTGCTGTGCTTGCCACGGAAGTATTAGTGAGACATTTTACATAACTTTCAGACAGTACTGATTATTCCCAGCACAATTGTAGTGAAACAGAGATCAACAATTTACCTTCAATTTAATGTATACAGATACTGCATATTTCACTCACACGGCAAACAATGGTTTCTCTTTCTAGCTGCAGTATGAATCTTGCAGCCAATAAAATGGTTAAATATAATTTTCCTTCTTCCTTTTTATTCTAGTCATGTGAAGGCTTCTGAATTATATTTCAGTGGATTATTGAAAACACATTTGCAAAGGAAAGAACCCAAACTGTACTGTACATTCTAGAAAATGTATGCATCTATGTGTATCAAGCCTCCAAAACATGGGAGCTATTGTTCATCAATCTCGTATTTTTTTCCAATATAATGAAATACAACCCTCTACATAGCAACCCAGCTCTGTATTCAAATTGGGGCACTTCATTCATCGTATTGAGATGCATTTTTCACAAAAGAGATTGTCCTTTTTATTATTTCTACTACCAACAAAAAATGAGTTGATAAAAAATAAGAGTTAAAGATATAGTTTTTAATTTAAATCATACATTCTTTTTCCAGTTAGACCTGAACCTAGTGACCCATTGGCTTCAGGAAATCTGAGCAGGCAAATATGTTTGTATATCCTGCTGGTTTTAAATGTACCTTGGTAGTTTACATATACAGTATATATATATATTAGAGGTCGACCAATATATCGGTTGGCCGATATATCGGGCCGATATTTGCCTTCTTTTAGTTAACCAGTTCCACACTGCCTACCGTCTATTTACGGCGGCAGTGTGGAGGCTGGCCTCGAATCGCCGTAAAAAGGCGGCGATCTGCAAATGGCCGCTAGGGGGCAAGCACGCGCCCGCCGCACTCCTGAGGAGTGTGCCCGCGGCTCGGGTGGACCCAATGTCCGCCAGCGAGCCACGATGAGCGGCCACAGGCAAAGAGCGGGGAACCGCCAATGTAAACACAGCGGTTCCCCGCTCTGTTAGTGGGGGCATGGGAGATCTACTGATCCCTGTCACTGGGATCAGTTAGATCTCTCATGCCCATGGTAGCCCAACCCCCCCACAGTAAGAACACACCTAGGGAACATAGTTAACCCCTAGATCTCCCCCTGCAGGTTAACCCCTTCACTGCCAATGACATTTATACAGTAATCAGTGGACATTTACATTTCTGATCGATGTATAAATGTCATTGGTCCCAAAAAAGTATCAAAATGACATGTCCGCTGCAATATCGCAGTACCGCTAAAATTCGCAGATCACCGCCATTACTAGTAAAAAATAAAAAAAATAATAAAAACCCCAGAAATGAATTCTCACCATCTGTAAACGCGGCCACTTTTGCGCAAACCAATCGATAAAGGCAGATTGTAATTTGTTTTTTATTACAAATATGAGGAAGAATATAAATTGGCCAAAACCGGTGAAAAAAAATGTTTTTTTATATATTTTTTTGGATTTGAATTTTAGCAAAAAGTAAGAAATTCGTTTTTTTTTGCAAAATGGTCGCTCTTCTTTTGTTTATAGCGGTGATCAGAAATGACGCAGAGGGGATCAAATACCACCAAAAGAAAGCTCTATTTGTGGGGAAAAAAGGATGCAAATTTTGTTTGGGTGCAGCGTCGCACGACCGCGCAATTGTCAGTTAAAGCGACACAGTGCCGAATCGCAAAAAGTGCTCTGGTCCTAACCTGGGAAATTCTTCTGGGGCTGAAGTGGTTAATCGGCATCGGCCGATTATAATGTAAATTAGGCTGATATCCGCGTCCCCGTCCGCGTCGGGAGCTCGCATTATACTGTGGGCTCCTGGACACCCAGAAGCGCTGCTGTGTCACTTAGACACAGTGAGAAGGCAGAGCAGCCCCAGTGGCCAAATGTAGTACTGCGACTGCTCGGGCTGCTCTGTCTTCACGTCATGTGACTCGGTGTCTTGTTCAATCAGCGGGGGGATTTGAACTACCGCTCTGCAGTGCACTGCATATCGGGGAAGTGGAGATGGGAGTGAGTGCCACTCATTGCCCTGAGCACGGCCAACTGCAGTCACCTGGATCCCTAGAAGCCACGGAGGGATATCAGCCCCACAGCTATCAGGGATAGCAGTGTCTTCCACGGATACCTGCACATGTCAGCACTTTGGGTGAGATCGCTTATGGACCATTATTCCTGGCCCCATAACCTAACAATTGAACTTGTGCCTGTACATACATATCCCGCAACACACAGTTATCCATCTGCTGCCTCCCTCTCTCCCCCCTTTCCCCTCCTGTATCTCCTGGCGGTCAGTAAGTTTGCACACATTCCTTCTACTGCCAGGTTTACATGGGATATTTGGCTGATCAGTATAGCTCATCCAGCACTCCACTCAGCTGCTACTACTGACATATACTGTATATCATCTCATTTCCATTTATGGACAACATAGGATTTGGTATTTCATATTTTCAGCTGCTTAATTTGCCACTGTAGTGTCTATTGGACTTTGGCTGAGCTTTCATTTACCGCCCATTATTACGCCCCCCCCATTGTATGCATGTGTGGATGAATGTTTGTGGGCACTGGTATATGGCTGTATATCATGGCACTGGTATATGGCTGTATATCATGGCACTGGTATATGGCTGTATATCATGGCACTGGTATATGGCTGAATTTCAAGGGCTCTTACGTGAACCATATACATACAAGAATAAACACAATTAACTGTTAGATTTTATGAGATAAAGGGAAAAAAAATCGGCCTAACATATCGGCCCAAAAAATCGGCATCATATATCGGCCATCGGCCGCCCTGATTTTTTTTTTTTTAATTCAATAAGATTTTATTAGTAAGAATTTTCAGAACACAGTCATGTCATTCAAAAAGAAAAACATTTACATACAGTGTCTATTAGGAATTAACAAGCAATTCTAACATTTAGAAGATCAGGGAGAAAAGGTAGCAACAAACCTATAATAACATTGCAGAAAATCAGGGTGCATACATGACCGGAGTATTATGTTGGGCTCAATTCCTAGGTCAGGAGGCCATCGCTCCTTCATCGTGTTTGGAAAAAATTGAGGGATATAGTGTGTTGTGTTATGGGGATCCCGCACCCCGTACCAACACCCCTGACGGGTACAAGCTGTGTCAGGAACTGGGGGGGGGGGGGATCTGGAGAACGCTGGCACCTGCATTTAGGCCTGTTGGTGTTAGTCGACTGAAGTTTGGCGATATTGATTTTAGGTAATAAATCAGGTGGGCGATGTGGTAATTGGACTCTCTAGAGTTTTGTTTTATGTAGATATCTTAGTTTATGGGCAGTGTATAGTCCTAATTTATGTGTTAGGTTGGGGGGTAAGTTGATGTGTTGTTAGGGTTGTGTAATTATCCGAGTAGCGGAATATAGTCCAGGGAGTCCACAGCTTATGAAACTTTTCTGATGTCTCGTTGGCAATAGCAGCGGTTTCCTCCATATTATAGATTAGATTGGTTTCATAGAGCCATTCCTTCAATGTGGGGGTATGTGTAGTTTTCCAGTATCTAGGGATAAGTAACTTTGCTGCAGTTAGCAGGTGTCTGGTAAGGGATCTTTTATATATTTTCAGTGGCCCTGGGGTGATGTGGAGTAGGCAACATGATGGTGTTAATGCTATATTGGTGTAAGTGATGAGTCTAATCGTGGATTTCACGGTGTCCCAGTAAGTGGTTATGGCTGGGCAATCCCACCATATGTGGACCAGAGTGCCTTTGTTTTGGTTACAACGCCAACAGATGTCTGAGGTTGTGGGATACCATTTTCGAAGTTTGGTGGGGGTCGCGTACCATTGAGTCAATAATTTGTAGGACATCTCTTGTGATCTAGTGCTGATTGAGCACTTGTGGGTGAAGATGTTAGCCTTCAGCCATTGATCGTCTGTGTACTTAGTTTGCAGTGATTGATCCCATAGGAGACGGGATTTGGGGGACTCCATATCTTTGGCTGTTAATAGCCAATTATATGATAGAGAGGTGGTTTTGTTAATTGGTTCCCCTGTAAGACAGATAGTTTCATATGGGGAGAGAGGTCTATGGAGCTTGTCTTTGTCCAGAGAGGAGAGAAAGTTGTGTAGTTGTCTGTATGTCCAGAAGGGTAGGTGGCCTTGTAGGTTCAAATGAGTATTGATATCCTCCCATGAGAGGATCTTTTTACCTTTAATGCAATGTGTGATTAGAAGGGGAGTCATATGGTCCTTAGGAGGTATGTATCCTTTAGATAAGCCTGGGGGAAAGTCGGGGTTCGAAGCAATGGGCGTTAGGGGACTTGGAGAGGAGGAGATATGCATTTCCTTGATTAATGAGTGGAACATGGAGAGGGTCGCCCCCTCTATTGGGTTTTATTTCATCTCGGTAGGAAGGTTATTCCACTGGGACCACGGAAGAAATCTTACTGGTAATGGGGAGAATTGGTTTTCTAAGGCCACCCAGTCTTTGTTTTTACTGTGGCAGCTCCAATCTATTATCCGTGTCAGCTGAGTAGCATAGTAGTATAGTTTGAAGTTGGGCAGACCGATGCCTCCTAGTGTCTTACGTTTGGTGAGCGTTTCAAGGCTGATTCGAGGTCTAGCACCTGCCCAAATAAAATTACGGATGATGTAGTCAAGTTGCCTTAAAAAAGCGTGTGGGGAGTTTGATCGCCCTGATTTTTAAATATCAGCATCGGCCAGAGAAAAACCCATATTGGTCGACCTCTAATATATATATATATATATATATATATATATATATATATATACAGTATCTCACAAAAGTGAGTACACCCCTCACATTTTTGTAAATATTTTGTTATATCTTTTCATGTGACAACACTGAAGAAATGACACTTTGCTACAATGTAAAGTAGTGAGTGTACAGCTTGTATAACAGTGTAAATTTGCTGTCCCCTCAAAATAACACAACACACAGCCATTAATGTCTAAACTGCTGGCAACAAAAGTGAGTACACCCCTAAGTGAAAATGTCCAAATGGGGCCCAAAGTATCAATATTTGTGTGGCCACCATTATTTTCCAGCACTGCCTTAACCCTCTTGGGCATGGAGTTCACCAGAGCTTCACAGGTTGCCACTGGAGTCCTCTTCCACTCCTCCATGATGACATCACAGAGCTGGTGGATGTTAGAGACCCTGCACTCCTCCACCTTCTGTTTAAGGATGCCCCACAGATGCTCAATAGGGTTTAGGTCTGGAGACATGCTTGGCCAGTCCATCACCTTTACCCTTAGCTTCTTTAGCAAGGCAGTGGTGGTCTTGGGGGTATGTTTACGGTCATTATGTTGGAATACTGTCCTGCGGCCCAGTCTCTAAACGGAGTGGATCATGCTCTGCTTTAGTATGTCACAGTGCATGTTGGCATTCATGGTTCCCTCAAAGAACTGTAGCTCCCCAGTGCTGGCAGCCCTCATGCAGCCCCAGACCATGACACTCCTACCACCATGCTTGACTGTAGGCAAGACACACTTGCTTTGTACTCCTCACCTGGTTGCCGCGACACACACTTGACACCATCTGAACCAAAGTTTATCTTGGTCTCATCAGACCACAGGGCATGGTTCCAGTAATCCATGTCCTTAGTCTGCTTGTCTTCAGCAAACTGTTTGTGGGCATTCTTGTGCATCATCTTTAGAAGAGGTTTCCTTCTGGGATGACAGATATGCAGACCAATTTGATGCAGTGTGCGGTGTATGGTCTGAGCACTGACAGGCTGACCCCCCCCCCCACCCCTTCAACCTCTGCAGAAATGCTGGCAGCACTCATATGTCTATTTGCCAAAGGCAACCTCTGAATATGACGCTGAGCACCTGCACTCAACTTGTTTGGTCGACCATGAGTGGAACTGTTCTGAGTGGAACCTGTCCTGTTAAACCACTATATGATCTTGGCCACCATGCTGTAACTCAGCTTCAGGGTCTTGGCAATCTTCTTATGGTCTAGGCCATCGTTATGTAGAGCAACAGATCCTCAGAGAGTTCTTTGCCATGAGGTGTCACTTGGAACTTCCAGTGAGCAGTATGAGAGAGGGAGTGTGATAACACCAAATTTAACACACCTGTTCCCCATTCACACCTGATACCTTGTAACACTAATGATTCACATGACACCGGGGAGGTAAAATGGCTAATTGGGCCCAATTTGGACATTTTCACTCAGGGATGTACTCGCTTTTGTTGTCAGCGATTTAGACATTAATAGCTGTGTGTTGAGTTATTTTCAGGGGACAGCAAATTTACACTGTTATACAAGCTGTACAGTCACTACTTTACATTGTAGCAAAGTGTCATTTCTTCAGTGTTGTCACATGAAAAGATAGAATAAAATATTTACAAATATGTGAGGGGTGTACTCACTTTTGTGAGATACTGTAAATAGCTGCAGACCTGAGGCGTTGATATGTAAATAGAGACGGCATTCATATATCATGCCCCCTGAGGTCATATCCACATCACCTCTACTGAATGCTGCCCACTGGGGAGGTAAAGGGGCATGCATGAAAGTCCTGCCTACAACTGTGGTCATTAAGCCTAACATCAACCTGTTCTGCAAAGGTAAGCAAATTGGAGGTGGGGAACCTTTTTCAAAATAACATGGTGCCACAGCACCTTGAATTTTGGTGCATGTGAATACACACATCTCAGCAGATGTGTGATGGTGTCATTAACAATTAATGGCACTGCTGTATATCTGCTAAAGGGCAGCATGTTTCTGTGGTGTCAGAAAATCGATTTTGCATGCATTCCCAACACACAAAAATGTGAATGCAGGCTAAATGTCTCAGTTACATTGGTGCTAAGTGTAAATCTTCTCATTACATTGGGGCTTGGTGTACAATCCTTTCATTCCCACTAGTGGCCAGTGTGAAGGTCCCCTCACATTGGTAGTCAGTGTAAATCCCTCCTTACATTGGTGGTTACTGTGACTGCTCCTATTACATTAGTGGTCGGTGTAAATCCCCATTACATTGGTGGCCAGTGTAGAAACTCCTCTTTATACTGGTAATCAGTAAAAAAATCCAAACTTGCATTTGTGGTAGACTCCTCCCTTAGATTGGTTGTCCATGTGGAAGCCCCCTTTAAATTGGTGGGGAGTGCCAATCCCCCGTTATATTGGTGGCCAGTTTAGAAATCCCCCTTTATTAGTGGCTGATATAAAATCCCCTATGACATTAATGATCAGTGTACATTTCCCTTTACATTGGTGGTCAGTGTAAATCCCCCCTCACATTGGTGGTAATTGTAAATTCCCCATTTCATTGGTGGTCAGTGTAGAGTCCCCCACTATATACTTGCCAAAGATTTCCAACTTTACTCTACATGATTCAGAATTTTCCACAGTGCACTGCCTCCTAACTAATCCCATCATCCCATCACTGCCACTGATCCCATCAACCCACCAGCATTGCCACTGATCACAACACCCCCCCCCCCCCAGCATTGCCACTGATCCCAAGAGTGCTAGGATCCCTAGTATTTTCTGTCTATTCTTGGGTCCCCACACCTCCCCAGTCCATGGTGGGCAGGCAGTGAGGAGATGATGTGCTTTAGCAACCAATCAGTGAGCAGTAATGATGTGCACTAACCTTTTGCCACCAATAATTGAGTAGTAATTATGTACAGTAACCTCTATCAACCAATTATTGAGTGGTAAGGATGTCCAATAACCTCTAGCAACCAATCAGTGAGCACTACTGATGTACAGTAATCTCTAGTAGGGATGGGCCTGCGTTTCGAGTCTAAGGTAAGTTCGCCCGTTCCCCATTTTAGAACATTATGGGGCGTTCGCAGCAACTTTTCCGCCACGGAGTGCCCCATAATGCATTGCGCGCAGACGGCGCGCACAGCTCCTCCATGTGAGGGCTGCCGCTGTCTGCACTGGCTTTGTTTTGATGTTTTATATATAGTGCAGGGCGGGGCCACCGGGTGACGTACGGGTGACCCTACCCCTTCTGACATCATGTGACATCAGAGGGGCGGGTCGCTCAATTGCGTCACTGGGTGGCCTCGTCCTGCACTATAAATAAAACATCAAAACAAAGAGAGCTCAGTCGGCGGGAGCCCTCCCATGGAGGAGGAGCTGTTTGTTTTTCTTCCGGTCCGTCGCTCACCGTGATTGACGATGGATTACAACGGGAGGCACTTATTTTTATTTTTTAATAAACCACTTGTCCCTAATTGTCTCCTGTGTTTTTTTCTTTTTTGACACTTTTTAGTGAATTGGTACGGGTACGATGTACCCGATACTAATTCACATGGGGGGTCGGGATCTGGAGGCCCCCTTATTAAAGGGGGCTTCCAGATTCCGATAAGCCCCCCGTCCGCACCCCCCCACAATCACAGCCCAGGGTTGTGGGGAAGAGGCTCTTGTCCCCATCAACATGGGGAAAAGGTACTTTAGGGTGGGGGGCGCAGTGCTTCCCCTGCCCCAAAAGCACCCATACTCCCCATGTTGAGGGCATGTAGTCTGGTACGGTTCAGGAAGGGGGGCGCTCGCTCGTCCCCCCTATCCTGGCCAGCCAGGTTGCATGCTCGTATAAGGGTCTGGTTTGGATTTGAAGGGGGACCCCACATCAATTTTTTTTTTAATTTGGTGCGGGGTTCACCCTAAAATCCAAACCAAACCCGAAGGGCCTGGTTTGGATTGGGGGAGACCCCATGCAAATTTTTTCAGTGATTTTATGTATATTGCCGGGAGTCGGCAATACATTACAGCCGCGATAATAAATTACAATTTTTTCTTCACAAATGCCATTTTGCTCTGGCACTGTTCTAAACATCACAGAGGTGCGCCCTTTTACAGGCTTACTAAGGGGACCCCCCCAGGCATGATATTTAAAGGAATATTTCATTTTTATTGTTTCACTTTAAGCATTATTAAAATCACTGCTCCTGAAAAAAACTATCAATTTAAAAACGTTTTTTGCATTGATACATGTCCCCTAGGGCAGGACCCGTGTTCCCATACACTTTTTAGGGCATATAAGCCTTTAAAATGAGCACTTTTGATTTTTCATGTTTGGGTCCCATAGACTATAACGGTGTTCAAAGGTTCGCACAAATTTTTTGCCTGTTCGTATGTTCTGGTGCGAACTGAACCAGGGGGTGTTTGGGCCATCCCTAATCTCTAGCAACCAATCAACAAGCAAAAGTCATGTGCTGTAACCTCTACAAAATAATCAGTGAGCCATAATGTGTGCTGTAATCTCTAGCAGCCAGTCAGTGAGCAGTAATGATACACTGTAACCTCTGGCAACCAATCGCAATTGCTGCCTGATCTGATTCATCAAACTGATTTTGAGAAGCTTTGTTTACCAATAGGAAGGTTCAGGGGAGAGAAGGTGGCAGACCCAAAGTTTTTACCTGAAAATAAAAGTCTGCTTATAACTTAGGTCTCCAACATACTGTTCTCAACAGATAGCAGCAAAACATAGAAGTACTAGTTTTCTGTCTGCTATGATCCTAAGTTCATGCATTTAGATAAAATTAGACCGTGGACTGTAATTAAGAGGAACAACTTTAAACTGTTATTTTAATACTCTGGTTAGATCTCTAATGTCGTGTGTAATACCGAGTGACTAATAAAACATCTCCAATGTCGTGTACTGAAAACGAACAACTAACCAACGATCT
>BLSH010072018.1:695524-705964 GCA_018402905.1 Glandirana rugosa | reverse complement strand
GCGCTGGTTTATAGGTTGTGAATGTACTGGCAGACTATTGACCATGCAGAAAACTAGAAAGCGCGAAAACATAAGTAATAAAGAATACCTCGATAATGAAGATCTCACGATTAGGTATGGATAAAGATGAAACATTAAATCCTGATAAAACAGGGACATGAGGAACCGTAAATAGTAACCCACGATAAAACACTTTGTCGAGGATGTGCGATAACCTATAGTGTGAATCTGGAAAACAACAAATGTGGTAGTATAAAAAGGACAAAGTACAAGAGTAACCTGGCTCCGTCCTGATTCGATAGATTTAAGTGTACGGGAAGAGTAACTATGGAGTACATCTACAGGTCTAAGTGTGATATCCAATAGCGTGTAGGAGCTGTTTCACAAAATAGCACCCAATGATAAATGCCAAGGAGTACAGGGACAAAATAGTCCTAAATTACAAAGTAGAAATAGGTATGGATTAGCACTCTAGAAGTAATAGCTCCATAAGAAATAATGAATACAAAAGCGCGAAAGATCAAAAGACGTACCAGTTATCAGACGGTCATGTAAGTGTTGGATATTTGGTCGCGGGACATCTGATATGCAAATATATGTGTGTAAGTATATTAATCTAAAGAGGACAGTTGAAGATATACAGGGTAGTTCTACCAAACAAAAGTAAGGTGGTACCTACACAGCCATGAAAGTAAGGCTTAGGAGGGAAATCACTGGAGGGACCAGGGAGAGCTAGGGTGAGCGCTTATGAATGGCACATAAATTTGTACTATGAAAGAAAAAAAAAAAAAAGTAATGACATAAACAACCCAGTGAGAATAGACTGGAAAGTGCCAAAAGTCAGTCAAATGTGTAGAAAATAACAAACATAATGGTTCCAGCACTAGCGTATTGCCTTGGGTCTGCAAAATATGCAGGAAAAAAGGGGCACGAAAATCAGAGCTATAAACAAGAGCCCAATAGGTAAAAAATGTAGTCTATATATAGTATCCCAGAACCCATATTGCAGAATATTGGTTTACCTGAAGTTTATCACCTGCTCACTCAAGGTCCCTCTGCACAGAAAAATGCCCTAGTCTTACCTGATTACTGGGGGCAGAATAAATAGTATCATTGCTTGAATGTCTGAATCATTGCAGCTGGGTGTAAAGCCCAATAATTGGTTGGGATAAGTCACATGTATGGTCAGGGGTGCATACGCCTCTAGCCCAGGTGATTGCTAACGAGAACACCCAATGTGGCCTGAGTTGCAAGGCCAATTAGCAGGGGAACGTCAAGAAAGCTTTCCCTCGTGTATCCAGTGAAACAAAGGCTTCCTGGTAATGACGTGGTGAATACAGCGCGCTGACTGGAAGTGCGTCATGGGTCGCGGCGGAAGTGATGCACCTTATAACAAAAAAAAGGGATCACAGACAGTTTTGTTGTCTAGGATCCAAAAGGACATTGCAGTACTCACATATGAATGTATTTAAACAAACACACATGGCACCAGTACCGCACTCCATCAAGTTGTTAGGTGTGGTATTGCTGAAATTCACAATGGGTTTGCAGAGAGCTCAGAGGGAAAGGAAAAAATGAGAAACATTTTTTAGGAAAACACAAAGTGGACAAAACAGGAGGTTGAGTATATGGGTGAGGGTTTTTAAAAAAAAAGTCCCCTTTATGTAATCTAATTTATAAGTCCCATTTATAAAAAAACAAGAGTGAAAAGAGACAAGAGGTGGACCAGAATGGAAGGTCTATTGGACGGTGAAGATGTACATAGTTGCTATATGTCCAAGAGTAATTATCAGGTAATATGTTGAGTCTGGTATATAGGCTGTTCTCAGTGGACCATGTCAGGACCATAGAATCAAGGTCTTGAATACCTTGGCTCAAATCTGCCCGTATGGTTTGATTAACCCCTCCAGGTCCGCGCTATTGCCGAAATACGGCTCCAGCGCGGACCTGAAATGCCGGGAGGACGTCCATGGACGTCCTCCCACTGCGCATGCTCCCGCGCGCCCCCTGGAGGCAGCGGCGGCGCGCGTGCGCCGCACGCTGCGCGAGCGTGCCCGCGGGTCGGGCAGACTCGATGTCCGCCCGAGACCCGCGATCACTTTCAGGAGCCTCAGAACGGGGAACCGCCGTTGTAAACACGGCGGTTCCCCGTTCTTTGACAGGGGACATAGCAGATCTACTGATCCCTGTCACTGGGATCAGTTAGATTTGTTATGTCCCGACCAGCCCTGCCCCCCCACAGTTAGAACACAGCCAGGGAACATATTTAACCCCTACACTGCCCCCTGCAGGTTAACCCCTTCACTGCCAATGACATTTATACAGTAATCAGTGGACATTTAAATTTCTGATCGCTGAATAAATGTCATTGGTCCCAAAAAAGTGTCAAAATGTTCCGACATGTCCGCCCCAATATCGCATTACCACTAAAAATCACAGATCGCCGCCATTACTAGTAAAAAAAAATAATAATAATAAAAACGCCATAAATCAATTCCCAGTTTGTAGACGCGATAACTTTTGCGCAAACGAATCAATATACGCCGATTGCGATTTTTTTTTTCCCAAAAATATGTAGAAGAATATATGTCGGCCAAAACCGATGAATAATTTTTTTAATGGATTTGTACTTTAGCAAAAAGTAAAAAATATTGTTCTTTTTTGCAAAATTGTCGCTCATTTTTTGTTTATAGCGGCGATCAGAAATGACGCAGAGGGGATCAAATACCACCAAAAGAAAGCTCTATTTGTGGGAAAAAAAGGACGCAAATTTTATTTGGGTACAACGTCGCACGACCGCGCAATTGTCATTCAAAATGCGACAGCGCTGAAAGCCAAAAATTGGTCTGGGCAGGAGGGGGGTTTAAGTGCCCAGTAAGGAAGTGGTTAATGGGAGAAAAACATTTTCATACAGAATAATGACTGGGGGGGAAGGGGAAAAAAAACCCAGTCACATATATCCACGTGACGGCCCCATATAGGGTTTCCTGTGTGTAGTAAAGACACATAAATATAAAGCATGTAATGATGAATGAATAAACCCGAAAAAGATGGGGTATAGAGTCTAATAAACACCAATAAGCACCTGATCCTTGATCCTACGAGTCCTTAACTACTTCCCGACCGCACGCCGTGTTTTCACGGCGGCAGTCGGGATGCTGAGCGCGAATCGCCGTAAATAAGCGGCGATCTGCAATCAGCCACCAGGGGGCGCGCACCCGCCGCACTCCTGGGGAGTGTGCCGGCGGCTCGGGCGGACCCGATGTCCGCCGGCGAGCCGCGATGAGCGGCTACAGGGAAAGAACGGGGAACCGCCGATGTAAACACGGCGGTTCCCCGCCCTGTTAGTAGGGGCATGAGAGATCTACTGATCCCTGTCACTGGGATCAGTTAGATCTCTCATGCCCATGTTAGCCCAACCCCCCCACAGTAAGAACACACCCAGGGAACACAGTTAACCCCTAGCTCCCCCCCCCCAGGTTAACCCCTTCACTGCCAATGACATTTATACAGTAATCAGTGGACATTTAAATATCCGATCGCTGAATAAATGTCATTGGTCCCAAAAAAGTGTCAAAAATGTCCGACATGTCCGCTGCAATATCGCAGTACCGCTAAAAATCGCAGATCGCCGCCATTACTAGTAAAAAATAAAAAAAAAAAAACCCCAGAAATTAATTCTCACCATCCGTAAACGCGGCCACTTTTGCGCAAACCAATCAATAAACGCTGATTGCGATTTTTTTTTATCACAAATATGAGGAATTATATAAATCGGCCAAAAACGGTGAAAAAAAATGTTTTTTTATAATTTTTTTTTGGATTTGAATTTTAGCAAAAAGTAAGAAATTTGGGTTTTTTGCAAAATGGTCGCTCTTCTTTTGTTTATAGCGGTGATCAGAAATGACGCAGTGGCGATCAAATACCACCAAAAAAAAGCTCTATTTGTGGGGAAAAAAGGACGCAAATTTTGTTTGGGTGCAACGTAGCATGACCGCGCAATTGTCAGTTAAAGCAACGCAGCGTCGAATCGCAAAAAGTGCTCTGGTCCTAAAGCTGGAAAACCTTCCGGTTGGTAAGTGGTTAATCTCATAAATGTGGAGGCAAATGAATTAATTTAGTTATATTGGAAAGAGGAAACTAAACATAGTCTGCTATCTCAATACTGTGTGTTTGATGCTAGTCCAATTCCAGACCCCCTGATGCAAAGCCCTCCAAAAAGGGCTTATAAGATATTGCTTCATTAATTCCTGGGTATATGGTAGCATTGAGGCGAAAAATCCATTCCTGTTCATGCTGAAGCAGAATTTTATTAAAATCTCCTCCTCTCATACCCATATGTATCCTGTCTAAAATCAGAAAGGACAGCTTGGGGAGAAGTCCATGATGTTGTTGAATTACATGTCTCCCCCAATGGGAGCTCACTCTCCCGTTTTTTCATCGACATGAGATGTCAATATGCTTTTGTCCAAAATTTATTGATCGTTTTCCCTACATAGAAGCCCAAACATTCGCAGAGGAGGAGGTAAACTACCCCCTTTGTACCACAGTTTGCGTAATTTCGGGGTCTATATGTTTCTCCGTTGGGTAGTATAGTGGGGTGTACATTCACATATTGGCAGAAATTACATCCCCCACATTTAAAAGTGCCGAAGCGTTTACATGGGTCCTTTTTGCCTCCCAACCTGAATTCGCTCAAAGTCAGAGTGTCTCGGACAGATCTCGCCCTGCTGAATGTGAATGCTGGGACATCCGGGACGTGTGGTCCCACAATTGGGTCCATGCGTAGGATGTGCCAGTATTTTTTAACAATCTTATATACATTGTGATTCTGTTTAGAGTATCCCATTATGATACGCAGAGGGTTGTCTTTTTGGGAACTACAATTAGGTTTATAAAGTAGTTCGTGTCTGCTCTTCATACGTGCTTTACCGCAAGCTTTCTTCAGGCACTTGTTTGAGTATTCACAGGCTTTTAGCCTCTCTCTAAAGGCATCTGCTTCTTTTTTCAAAAAAGTCTTCACTAGTACAATTCCTACGTACTCTGAGATATTGACTGCATGATATGGAGGTATCGGTTTCGGATTAAAGCTATGTGCATGTAGCAGGGAATTCCCTGCTGTGGGTTTTCGATAAAGTCCAGTTGTGAGGGAGCCATCTTTCCCCTTCTCTATGCAAACATCCAAAATAGTGACCTTGTTAGAATCATGACACATCGTAAAACTCAAATTAAAAGAGTTTTTATTCAAGGCCTGCAGGAACGCATCCAAAGTTTCTGGAGGTCCATCCCACACCAACAGAATATCGTCAATATAGCAATACCACAGGATTACTCATAAAGGGGATCATCTCATCTAACTGCGAAAGGGTCCGTTCCCACTCCCCTAGGTACAGATTGGCATAGGATGGTGCACAACAAGTCCCCATCGCTACGCCCTGCACCTGCAGGAAGTGGGAGCCGTTAAACGTGAAAAAATTATGGTTCAATACAAAGTCCAGGGCCTCCCGGACAAAGTTAATTTGTTTGCGCTCAAAGCGACTATTTTGGATTAGAATATGTTGTATACATGCAAATCCCTTGGCATGCGGTAATGAACTGTACAGCGCCTCCACGTCTATCGTTACCAATGATGACGTGGGGGGAATGGACAGTCCGTCTAAATTCTGTAGTAGGTGCATTGTGTCCTGAATGAAGCTGGGAATATTTTTTACATAAGGACGCAGAAAAATGATCTATCCATTTGCTTAAATTTTCTGTTAATGATCCGTTACCCGATATGATCGGTCGTTCCGTGGGATGGCTTAAACTTTTTTGCAGTTTTGGGAGAGAATAGAACGTGGCTGTACGAGGCCATGGTGTTCTGATTAACTCCCATTCTTTCTTGGATATAACACCTGATGTGTGGGCAGAATCAGTAAGTAAATAGAATTGTTTTTGGAAACTATCCACTTTGGAGGCCGGGATCTTACGATACCAGCTGAGTTTATTTAGAATTGCCATACATATGTCAACATATTGCTGGTTATTTAGCACAACCACATTACCCCCTTTGTCTGAAGGTTTAATTATAATCTGTGGATTGTCTGCCAGTGATTTCAATGCGTTAAGTTCCGTGTGTGAGATATTATCATGGATCGTGTTTTTGGTTTTAGAAAGTACTACTAAAGTATAATAGATCTATCCCCAAAATGTAACTTTACCAATTGCAGATAAAGGATTACTTTTTCCTTTTATCAAACCACAACTTTTGTTTCCAAAATATGGTTTATTTACATGTTGTGTTGCATAATGCACATATTTATTTCTGTAATTAAATCACAGTTAAGATTTTCTTCTGATTCTTTCTTGATGATCCTATTTAAAACAAGTCTGCACAGTGGGCCAGTGCACTATTACTACGTGTCTGCTATAGCTTTGCATTGATAAAAAGGCTTTGGAATTCATATGACGACTTTGCCATCAATATGAGGACACCCCTCACATTTTTTGTAAATATATTATATCTTTTGCACAAAACATAAGTTATACTAATCCAGAATTGCTGAATCTGCATACACAAATGTGGCAGCGCTCATAATTAGATAAGTTAGTCCATACACACACAGTTCCTTTTATGGTGCATCAATGGTTAATATTCAAGTAATCCACCAGTCAGAATTCCACCTTGTGCAAATGAAGACAAACAAGTGATTCCCTTCACCCGTGGATGGACTCTTGCCAGAGATGAATGCCTGTCACTCTCGTATACAGGCTAATGCGCTTTTTGTGCTTTCTCAATGCACATCTCCACTTTGGGTTTCCAGTTCACTCTGTTGATCACCCATACTCCTCATATAGGCATAGATTTAGGAAAAAATATAGAACCACAATAGTGTAATAATGTTTCTCAATTTATTGTAACATAAAATGTATTAAGATGTAATTTAAAACCAAAAACAATTAAAAAAAAAAGTTGCCACTAGGGGTCACTGTCCCCTTAGGTAATCTCCTTACCAGAGACTCAAGTCAATACAGCCTTGTTATGAGAAGGACGCCAGCTGATCCCGGAGCCTTATCTCAGACACCGCTCCCCGCTTGTCACTAGATATCCCGACCCGCAGGACACAAGAAACAGATCAGGGTGCCTCCGTCCTCCTTTGTCATGGTCGCCACCGCACAGCTACAGCCTCAGACGCGTTTCGTCTATCCAGACTTCCATCTGTGAGTAGCTGTGCGGTGCGGTGAGCGCCAATAAATACTACTGTTAACCCCTCCCATTACCTCCGACCGCCCACATCCTGTGTCTCCAAAGGCTAGAAGCAGTCGACATCCTCCTCTTACACCGTGCAGGCTTAACTCCATTATCACAAATAAAAGTTATCAATCATGCTATATTATTTTCTGCACTACATGCCAGTTCTAAGAGGAAGAGAGCAAGGTACCTTCACAATCCACGACTCACTATAGCGCATGGATACAAGCAACTTAAATTCAATATATTAATCATATAAATAAAACAATACTTAAAATCTAAATAAGAACCAGTATCCCCAAGCACATAGACCCAGGTTACAAGCAGACAAAGGGAAGACATTCTTTATATTTCAATCCCCCCAGATTATATATTGGTCCTACATAATAGCCCATACTGTTAACTTCATATGGGACTATTATAACCGCTGGGGGCTCAATCTCAACTATGATAGTCCATATGGTATCCTAACCTCTCAATATATAAACCCAGGTTCAGGAAAGAGGAATTCTTCTATTTTATCCACCCCGGATTACATGATGGACCTGCACAATGGCTCATAATACTATTTCCAAACGGAACTATTATAGCCGCTGGGGGCTCACTCTTGGGCATACGTATTAGCCAGGACCTCAATAATATATTCACAAATATCCTTAGGATCCCCTCATAATAAAATTCCATAAGGTGACATTATTATACCCAGCAACCCTGTCAGTTACCTGGTTGGAGGTCAAAGTGCTGAGAGGGCTTCCCTTGCAGCTAAGTGCAGAGCACCTCCCTGAGGATGAAACAGGGGGAGCTATGCCCAGAGAGGCAGGGGTTACCGGTAGTGCTGGCCAGGTGCGTAGTCCCTCGGAAGGTTCTGCCGGGACCAGGATAAGCAGCTGGGCAGGAGTCCCCTGGAAAGGCTGGAACACTTGAAGAAGTGCAAGAAGAACCGGAATCAGGATCAAGACCGAGCCGGGGGTCATACACAGGAAGTCAGGCAGAATCAGACGTCTGGTTAAAGGGAAGATCCGAAGCAGAGTCAAAGCCAGGCCGAGGGTCAAACACAGGTAAGGCTGAGATGCAGAGTAGTCAGACAAGCCGAAGGTCAAAGCCACAAATCAGGATCAAGATCAGGAACAGGTAAGTGAGCACAGCAGGAAGCTGAAGATAATCCAGCAACTAGTGTCTCTTCTGCACGGGTTTAAATAGGGCTTTGGGCGCCAATGCCTGCCGCATTGCGTACGACCAAACGTGCGCGCGTGCGCACTAACGTTCGGAGCCTACGGGACGTTAGTTCTAGATCTTCCGCGCATGCGCACTGGCGCATACCTCCGTGCCAATGGAGAAAACCTGTGCTGCTGGAATGATCTCTGACAGTGCCCCCCCAAGGGGCAGCCTCCGGATGCCCAACAAGGAATGTTTTTCAGGGCGTCTCTTGAAGAATTCACGTACCAACTTGGGGGCGTGTACATGTTTTGCAGGTTCCCATGAATTCTCCTCGGGTGAATACCCCTTCCATTTGATGAGGTATTGAGCTTGTCTACCTCTCTTTCGACAATCCAAGATAGCCTCAACCTCAAACTCCGTGTCCTCGCCAACTAAGACAGGGGGAGGAGGTGCAGCCTCTTGTTCTGAAAAGGAGCTGGTTGTGACCGGTTTTAACAGAGAGATATGGAAAACTGGGTGGATCTTGTAAGATCTTGGCAGAGTAAGCTCGAAAGCTACTGGGTTGATCTCCTTCTTGATCGTAAATGGGCCGATGAATCTCAGGCCCAGTTTCTTTGATGGACAGTTCAATTTTAAATTGGTGGTAGACAGCCATACCTCGTCGCCGACTTTAAAAGTAGGACCCTCACTCTTCCTTCTGTCATAATACTTCTTATAGTCCTCTTGTGCCCTTTGTATCGTCTCTCGTAATATGAGACAGTTCTCCTGGATAAAGTTTATCCTATCCTGTACTGCGGGTACCGCTGCTTCTGGTATAGTATTTGGCAGAAAAGAGGGGTGAAAACCGTAATTTCCCAGAATGGGGACTGGTTGGTAGATGCATGTATGGAATTGTTGTAAGCAAATTCGGCACAAGGAAGAAGTTCAGTCCAGTTGTCTTGTAGGAAGGTGGAAAAACAGCGGAGATATTGCTCCAAAGTCTGATTTGTTCGCTCTGTTTGACCATTACTTTGCGGATGATAAGCCGAAGACAGACAGACTTCTATATTTAGGGCTTTACAGAGCGCTCTCCAGAATCTGGAGGTAAACTGGACTCCTCTGTTGGAGACAATGCTGTCGGGAAGGCCATGAAGCCTGACGATCTCTTTGACGAATACACCAGCTGTTTCTGCCGATGATGGGGTACCTATCATAGGTATAAAGTGGGCCATCTTAGATAAACGGTCTACCACAACCAGAATTGTGGAAAAACCATCTGAGGGAGGCAACTCGACTATGAAATCCATAGAAAGCATCTTCCAGGGAAGCTCCGGGACGGGTAGCGGTCTCAGCAAACCCCAGGACTGCACATGACTGCCCTTGCTTCGGGTACAGGTGATACAAGAATTAATGTAGTCCTTACAATCCTGTCTCTGCTCCTTCCAACAGATATCTCCATTCCTCCAAAGCTTCTTTAATCGCTAGAAGTTCTCTGTCTCCCACATCATAGTTCCGTTCTGCTGGGCTCATTTTACGAGAGAAAAAGGCAACTGGATGTAGTAATGCCTTTGGCCCCTGGCGCTGGGAAAGAACTGCTCCTGTGGTGATCTCTGAAGCATCAACTTCCAAAACAAAGGGTAGAACTGGATCTGGATGCTGTAGGACTGGAGCTGATGTGAATACAGTCTTTAACTTATCAAAGGCGACCTGGGCCTCCGGTGTCCATAGGAAGCGGGTATGCTGACGGGTCAACTGGGTAATCGGAGCAATGATGCCAGAAAAGTTTTTGATAAACCTCCGATAAAAATTTGCAAATCCCACAAATCTCTGGACACTTTTCTTGTCAGTGGGAACTGGCCATTCGAAAATGGCTGACACTTTCTGGGGATCCATGGCCACCCCATCCGTGGAGATGACTAGGCCCAAAAAGTGGATAGTGGTCTTCTCGAAATCACACTTTTCAGCTTTCGCATAAAGTCCATGCTTCCTTAAGGTGAGTAAGACCTTCTTAACGTGGGATCTGTGCTTTCGACTTTTCACACTAAAGCTCTTCTGGTGATAGGTGAAAAACC